>CM075208.1:10840639-10926325 GCA_037577465.1 Liposcelis bostrychophila | reverse complement strand
ACAAATACAATTATAATGGCTGCTAATCAATTTTCAACTAGGCGCAAAATCCAGTTTAAATTGTATTGGCGACCAGTATTCATTTTTTTGAGTGTATCGTCAAACATCGTGAAATACTTATTGCTACTTTGAGGTTTCCTAGCATGTTGGGAAAAATGCTCGTCCAACATGGCCACCAAACATGTATTCATCATATTTGGCAAACATGTTCGTTTTGTTCCCTCTACATGTTCAATAGTGAATTTGCAATTCACTTTTTTCCCCAAACGCTCAAAATAAAGATATCGGATATATGGGCGGACCTAGCCGAAAAGTCTAGGGGAAGGCGGGGCAAGGGGGGCAAGAGTCCTTTACATAGAGCGTATAAAAAATTGAAAAATTTTGATGTCAAAAATTAATCTTTTTTTTAATTTTCTAAACACGGCTTATGAAATATTTTATAATTATGATTTTCCTTATTTTCTAAATATGTGATATCTTTAGCAAAATATAATAAAATTATCGCATAGAACTGTATTATCTTAAATTATCGAATTTTTAAAATTAAATGGAACTTCCCCGAATTCTGGGGCCAGGCACTTCTGCTTTCTGGAGCTCCCTCCAGCCCCCCCCCCCCCCCCCCGGTAGATCCGCCCATGATCGAACCCTTTTCCAGTGGTATAATTAATTGCAAATACAATTAATTCTAGACAAGATTAAAAATTTGAATTTGAAATAATCATGCAGTATAACTGCTACATTGCATTTCGTAAGACTCTTTGTAATTTTAAATTTCTCGTAAATGGCAAATCAGCTGAAGAAATCCTTTCACTAAGCTTGCTTCCTTAATTTATAAGCTTGACAGGTTCTTACATTTTATTTTCCATAATTTAGCAAAGTATCGTTTTGGACTATCCTTGAAATAAATTAATATTCATGACTGACGCCACAGATTATCCGTTGAGAAACAAAAACCGCTCATCAGATAACTTTTATCTTTAATAAACCACTTAATTTTATTGATTTAGTGACTTTACTTAAATACCGCTAATTCAATTTCGCAAAAATATAACTGATAATGCATTCTCCCTCATCCTTTCTATATTCAAGCTACTTTTTGCTTTTATCCGAAGACAAAGACTTGGTTCATCAGTATTTAATTCAGATTTTTAAACTAGGATAAAAATAAAAGCGAAAATAACGAGCTTTATATAAAGAAATTATAAGCGTCGGGAAGGATCTCAATTAAACCTAATGAACAACTTAAAATTTTAAAAGAAAAGTCGGTTTTAGCTCTGCTAATCTGCTCTTAGAAAAATTAATTTTTAAAAATGGAGTTCTCTTTAATTGAGGAAATTAGCTAGAACTTCAGAAAAACGAAAATAATTCTGGATTTAAGGACAAGAGGATTTGATTAAATGGATTTTTCCGGAACAATCCTAACATTTTAAACCCTCTTTTAAACGGTTAAAAAGCATGCGGTAACGAAAGTAAAGGAAACCCAAAAAGACTGGAAAGCCCTGCTCATTATCTCTGTGAAACACGGCCAAAGATATGAGTTAGTCCGATAGAAAACAAAAGTCGTTGATACTATTAGGCGAATTACCACACAAAAATATGGGACCCTCTATTTATGCAGCAAAAGTAGAAAAAAAAAAATAAATAAAAAAAATGGTTGACGAACAAATTTTTTAAAGGAACTCATATACTGGACAGACAGTCCAGAAGCAGGGTTATAACAAAATTTTTTTAAAAACAGCATCACTACATCATTAGATTGAAATAGCACAGGCCAAGGATCGGGAATGATAACATAATTATTATTTGAGGCAGGTCCTCAGACATGAATGCGATGTATAAATGGCAGAAAAAAAGTCTAACTTTAGTCTTATTTTCCGTTCATTTTTGATATAATACCTTACGTGAAGTTTATTAACTGTAGCACTAAGCTTTAATCAAAGCTCTATGGCAAAACGGAAATGGCAAAAAATGAGAGCGTTTTATCTGTATTGAGCTCTCTAAGGTGACAAATTAAGAATCATAACCTTATGATTAATGTCTAAACTACCATTATTCTTCTGCTTTCTCTAGACCAAGACTTGTGCCAAAGTCATAACTTTTTCAACTAAGCTGTTTTGACATCTTTTTGACTAAAATGGACCAAAATAACAAAAACAAACATAAAAATTAATTTTACATAACTAACAATTTTTATTTTTTGTAATATTTATTTTAATTAATTTTATTCAAAAATGACCAAAACTGGCCAACATCATAACATAATTATAGTTACTTTTGCCAAAGTAATTTTAAGTCTTTATTCGAAAGTAAGATAAAATAGCACATGTCAAAAAATGAAGTAGTTGATACATGCAGTTTCGAAAAAATCGGAACTAAGGAGTATGAGGTATCCAACCCATTTTTTATTTGAAATACCCCGAAGAAAAAATTGTAAAAAAAAAAGTGCATTCAAAACGAACAAATGTTATACTATGTATTGAAAAGAGACGATAAGCACTTAAGGATGTAGCTTTTTAATTTGAAAAACTCACTTGAAACGTTCACGAATGGCTTACTCAATAAGTGCGTGTCGGTCAGATCCATAATTGAATTTTTCTTCCCATCTTTTTTTTTATTACAACTTACTATAGGGAATTCGTTACTTTTTAATTTCATTCATTCACTGACTGATGAGCCGTGAAAAAATTTCACAGAAAAAAAAATCAATTAATAATTTTTCTGAATCTTTTAGTATTAACTGAAAGCTTCATGAATTAATTTATTTTCGGCATGGTTGTGGCTTTAATTAAATATTAATTGGAATAGAATCGAATGCAGAATCGTAATCGACAACTTCCAAAATAGATAGAATCGGAATCGGCAGCTGGAAAATTATTTTTTCCTTGTTTAATCGGAATCAAATTGGAATATCAATCATTTTTCCCGAACGGAACAAGAATCGAAATCAGAATCATTTCCAAAAATGTTGACGAATTTTCAGAATCGGAATAGGAATTTCTGCACTGATTTCAGACTGAGATAAAGAGACTGATTCCGGATGATACGGAAATTTAAACATCGATAAAGAATAATTGCTATAACTGTTATTGCATCACTTCAATAAATGCTTTTAAGAAATGGGCTAGTCTCTTAATCATCTCTTTGACTCATCCTCTTATGCAATTTTGGCATTCATTACGCTCTCCTAAAAGGAATTTAATACTTGTTATGTTTTAAACAATTTACCTCAAAAGAAAAATCTGAAAAGACAATTGAGCGAAAATGATTAAAAAAAAATAAAATAAAATGACAAAAAATTAAAAACAGCTGCTGTAAAACAAAATCATCATTTAAAGCATTAAAGCATAACAAGTTGCATATTTAAAAATCTGCGCTGAAGAGAAGAGAAATTCAACCCAACGCCTTCTTGAAACGGAGAAAATGATGAGAATGCAGCGACGGCCAGCGGACTTCCTGGTTAACTATCTATGGCATAAACAAGATGGCGCATTGCCAAATGACACAAAATCATATGACAAGAAAAAAAAACACGTGATGAAATTTGTGAATAGTATTTAGATTCATTTATGATTAACAATCATACGGATTACAAAAGATATCATGACTAAATTTTTTTTAAAATTTTTGTGAAGTTGAATAAGAAGCAAACAAATGAAATGTGAGAAACACAAATGCATCACAATATGACATTTTTTGATAAGCTATTTACAATAAAAAATCGGAATAACAAAAATGAGAACGGGCTAAAAATAGGGATCGATCCCTTAAGGTATGTACTAAATCATTTAATAGCACCAAAAGGAATTTAACTCTTTTTCTTTATTGCGTTTTTAAATACATTTCAAGGGCGTACTTCGTAACTTGAAATTCATGTGCAACGACCTTAATATGTAATTCTTATAACTTGAAACCTCTAGAAAAATCTTGTTGAACCTTTTACCTTTCTAAAATGAAACAAACTATTTAAGAAAAAGAAACCCAAATTGTAAATTTGCAATAAAAAATAATCATATGGTAAATTATCTCAAGTTAAACTCAAACATCAGTCTCATGTTTTGATTCAGATAAAAATATTAGACGTCACCTCATTTTTCATTGAATCAATAAAAAGTTATACTTATACTATAACTTTTTAAGTAAATCTTTTTTTTTTTTTTTTTTTTCGGTTTAGTTTCAGTTCATCACATCTTGAACTACCCAAAGAACAAATTCGAGTTGTGTTATTTAGAGAATGTGATAGAAGAGGCAGGAAACTTCTCTTTGATTCTCAGGCTGTTGAAAAATTGCCTGTAGGAGCTTCTTTTCAGTCAGCAGGATATTTATGCAAACAAAAATGTGATCAAGCAGTGAAAATTTCTGATTTTGTTGAAGTTTCAGGTCCTTATGGTTACAGGGTTAGTATTAATAAAAACAAATATGTTTATCATATGTTATCAAGGAAAGTTCAAAAAAGTTTTTGCTGATCATGTGATTCATGTCAGCTTATTAAATTAAAACTTTGTACTTGTTTCAGTATAAAAAGCCTTGTAATGATGTGACTTCATTAGGGGAAATGATATTTGGATCTGTAGCAATGGTTTATAAAGGTGGAAATACCAGTAAGATACATACCATTCCTTCACCAAAAAGGGTTATGTTTACAACAGTTGTTCATGCACCTGGCCATTGTCGTTATCGAACTGCTAGGTAAAAAATATTCAAGAAACATCCTATTTTTCTTTTCAAACAACAAAAATAATTTTTTTAATTTTTTTTTTTTTTTTTTTTATAGTGAAAGAAGTTGCGATGGCAGTTTAGCTGGGAGCTCCTTAACATCATTATATGAAGACTTAGAAATTAATCAAACAAGTTCCTCAGATTCAAAACTATATAAAAATAAAACGGAATCCAATAAAACATGTACATCAACATACCCATGCTTGAAACATACTTCAACATTAAATCTTGTGATAAATAGTTTGGAAATAGGAATAGATATGAATAAATCATTTTTACAAAAAATTAGCAATATCAAATCTCAGTCTGTGTGTTCTTGTTCAAGCAGTGAATCAGATAAAAATACAAATTCAAATTGTGAATCAAAACCAATAGGTTGTGAAAGACTGATAGTAAATTTTAGCCATGATAAATCAGATGCAGGATCAGTAGGTCATTTAAATTCATCCCGAAAAAATTCAGATTGTAAATATTTTGATCCTCAAGACTGTTTTGGATGCTCTAATGTGATTTTTCAACAAACCAGTGATTCTAGAAATGGTAATTTTTTTTTTTTTAATTTTGAAAAAATATTTTAATTTATGTGACACTATGAAAACTAATGACAAGAAAATATTCCAGGTTCATCTTCCAGCTTGTCAAGCTGGAGTGGATCTTTAGGTAGTTTAAGAAGAAGATGGATGCAGTCACATGCAACATCTGTAGATAACCCTTGCTGTGATGAGAGTGAATGTGTACCATCCAAGACAAGAACAAAACTTGGCTTGGGACTTGTAATAGATCTGACTGACACATTACAAGAGTAAGTATTGCCATTTTCATATGTTAGAAATGGATTATTAATTATGTTTGATGTTTCAGTGAAATGGAGAAGTTCCTATTTAATCATACAATCATAATAGATAGTATATTGAATAAATTGCAATCATCCATTGAAATGGCATATTTGAAAATAGATCGTTTTGTGGATCTTACACATGCAGCTTTTTTGGATTGTCAACAGAGCATGTATGAATTAATAACAGGAGGGAAATATGCTCGACCCATGTGGATAACACTGATGGAAAACCCTAAAAATGAATCGAAATATTTTCCTTCAGAAAATATGTACAGCCATCTTCATGATAGTATAAAACCATCCAAAAAGCAGGATCCTGTAAATAATTTGAAACTAAAGTTCCTTAGTGATTTCTGTGAAATACTGACGAAATTCGACACAAAAAATACAAATTTGTAAGTATTTTTAGATGTTCTACTTTTCCATTTTTATATGATTTAATTCCTTGAAAGGAAAAATAAAAGATATCAAAATATTTAGATAAGGAAAAATCCCTTTTATATGAGTGTCACATGAATCAAACGTTCAAGGTTTTGCCATATTTTGTTTTTATTTAAGTCAAAAGTGTCGAATACTTTTTGGATTTAAAACAAATAAAATGCAAAGATAAGAATTTTTTTTGTCACATAAAAATGTAAAAATCTTGGTTTATTTATTTTTTTTTTTTCTGGTTTATTTTAGTTTCATCAGTACCTTACTGACTGCAGTTCTCACTCATCATTTAAGCTGGGTTACTAGCATAGCTGATTCTGATAATTTAAGTTCTATTCATAAGTTTCGCCATGCTGTAAGTATTTTTATATTTTTAAATTCCGAATAAGGTTTTTTTTTAATTTTTTAAAATATTTCTTTCAGATAAAAAATTTGCAACCGTACAATCCTATTTGGGCTCAGTTAAACGACTTATGTGGCATACTAGGCTCTCCCTTGAAATCAACGAAAACTATAATTACGGGTTCTGAAAGTACCAAAAACAGTATGGCTAGTATTTTACAAATTATTACTTATTTTGTTCGATGTTACAACGTTGTTGAAAATGTATACGATTCAGACGTAGATGAAATTACATCTTTCGATGAGAGTTTCTTAATCAGCCAGGAAAAATTATTTGAGGATTTCGAAAACTTTGATTCTGGTATCGATTGCACTTACAACTGTGTATCAGATTGCATTAAAAGTGAAGACAATTACCAGTCGGAGCAAATCCAAAGCAACGAAAAACCTACAAAAGTTGAAGAAAAATTTGTCGAACCGGAAAATCCTGTGAAAATCGCTTCAACGGTAGAAAGCAATAATGCAAGGCGGATTCAGGAAAATTCTTTACAAAGAAGTAGTTTCTCAGGAGGTTTAAAACGGAGCAAAAGCTGCTTGTCGCGATTAAAAAATGAAGATTCGCTAAAAAAATGCAATAGTTTATATCCTAGCATCGACGATCTAGCAAGGATGGAAAATATTTCGCTGTCAGATTTAGACATCAACGAAAAAAATAATAGGAAAAATATTTCTATGAGCAATGGAGATCTATCTGAAAAGATTCAAAAATTGATCAGGGTCCCCAGCAAAGCTGTTATCTGCCATTTGGAGCAAAATTTAAGTCCTGATGAAGGATATGATACTGTTGATTCATCAAATGTGAGAGAAATTTTCTCTCAAAAACTCGACAAAAAAGAGTTCGACGACCCATCCTTTTTACCGCCGAAAAAATCGGATAATGTTTTATTTGTCCTCGGAGAAAACGAAGAATTAGTCAATTTATCGAAAAAAGTTGTTATGACGAAATCTTCAGTGATAGATATAGAAAAAGAAGATTCCGAAAATAACATTTTATTAGCTTCTCATAATAATAATAATAATGTAGGCCGTTCGAAATCAATGAACATTTTGGTTCAATCTTGTGAAAAAATGGATGAAAAAAGATGTAGGACGTTGGAAAACTTGTTTAGTGATTGTGATAAAAAAGATGTACGGACGTTGTGGCAAAATTGTAGAGACGATAAAGAAATTAACCAACATTCCTCATTCAAAAGTGAAGAAACTTGGAAGAAAACTCCTTGGATTCGCTGCGAACTCCAATGCCTAGGTAAGTTGCGATAAAATCACATGCTTTTGACTCAGATGAAACTTTCCGATATAGGCACTTAAACTTGAGTGTCTAAGGCTTGAACCGCATATTTTGTCGTCGTTAAATGTTATCTATGAATAAATGCACTTCAGTCATTATAAAATAAGCCCAAAAAAAAAACCAACAGGCTTTTGATAATTTCGGAAATAACGATATTTTGAATTGCATTAGAGATAGCAGCTTATTTTAACAAGTTTAGAAACAATAGATTAATTCTGGATTACTTGATTTGTCCTTTACATACTTTGTAACACAAAGTACTAGGATGACACCGATATCACAATACTTTTATTATGTATTTACGTTTTTTTTTTTTATTTTTCGACTTTCCAGAGTAACAAAATCTTCAAGCTGTTCGCAGCGATTGGATATAAGCTCTGTAATAGGAAGTGTTAACGATCACTACAATTCTGAACAAATATTGCAAGGTGTTTTAGAGGAAAAAAAACATTGGGAGCACACCTTAAGGAAAGATCTTAGTTTGGGTGCACATTATCCAGTTCTGGAAAGTGAAGTGTCTGAAACTTTATGCATTATAGCAGATATGAATACATGGTAAGTTCCTGAACCGATTTAAACATTCACTGCAACTCTTTCAAATGAACAAACGAAAAAAAAAAAACCCTGCACCCAAAATTGTCATATGAAAATGAAGAAACAAATAAAATGTACCGTATTTAAACGTGTTAGTTGTTAACATTAAATTTTAAATGGGACCGGTTATCTAATAAAGAATATTTCAATTGTGTTTTTCACAGGGAAGTTTCAATTTGTTCAAGTCATACTTACGTCGTAGATAAAAACAAATATGCTGGTGTGAGAGTTGGCATGTCACAAATAGTTGCAGATATGTTAGAATCTCTTCTACACCTTTATAAAATGAAACTTACGCCAGAATTTGTAAGTAATTTCCATTTCTTCCAATTCTTGTCTGACTCTTGTGAACCCTGAAATCAAAATTTTAAAATCAAGGTCTTAGTGTTACGTAAATAAAATTGTTTTTTTTTTTTTTTTTTCCAGTGTTTATATCACATCGAAAAGAAACTACGCGAAATCTACATGAAAAGCAAGTCAGTTGCCGAATTTTTGGATAGTACAGAACTATGCACCATGGATAATTTGACTACAAGACTGGATATTGGTGTTAACGATGTACCACTTTTATTAGCTGTTGCCACTACACATTCTCCTCATATTACTTCCAAATATGGCCTTTCATTTACTTGATGATTCTTTTTCTTAGAAAAATTGAAATTTTTTGTCGAATCGGAGATTTAGTCTGATCGATTTTAATAAACAGTCTTTCACGAAATTTAGCCAAGTAAAAAAAATTTCATTCTCAGTTAGTTAAATTTGTATTCATTAATTTAAAAAAAAAAAAATTGTGGACCTTAGAAAAAACTGGCGTTATAATATAAAAGTCTGCTTCAATTAATTAAGCTCTGCTAAATGCTCTTTTAAGTTCGTTAAATAAGGAAAAAAATCATGTTGAATTAGGCTTAAGATTTAACTGACAGGGGTGAAAAATTAATTGTTTAGTCTCATTAATTTAATAATTTCATTGCAGCAACTAATATTGATAAGTTTTTTCCTTTTTTTTTTTTGATCGAAGTTTGTTAATTTATTTATATTTATATTTATTTTTATTTTTACAAATAAAAAAATGGTTTTTTTAACTGAAAGATTTTTTTACGTGTTTTGTTTTCATACATTCAGAAACAAAAATTCGAATCAGATTTTCCAAGGTGAACTTAGTTTTTTTAAATATTTATTTTCCAAGAAATCTTACATAAAGAATGTAAAAGTACGCAAAACCTTTGTATTCCATTAAATACTATCGGGCATAAATTTAAATATTCTAAAAGCGTAGGCGATTTAATTTGGCTTCCTGGAGTGACCTGTCTAATTAGTACCTTTATTAGTACCACCCACAAATTCTTTTACTTCAGACACCTTTTTTTTTTTTTTGAGGACGGTACTGTCGAGCCGTTAAGCAACAAAATATAACACACCCAAAATATGCGATCCGACACGGCTACCAGCCAATATTATCCGAGCGACGACCTTTCGTCACCTTTGATATGTCCTTGACTTGGGAGTATCTAAACAACTTTTACTGCAGTTTTTCATTAGAAAAACCTGGTTTGAGCTTGGTTTATTTTGCGAGTTGCAACATTTGACAGAAAAAAATGCATCCGGGGTTCCATTAACTTAATGCATGAAGTTTATTTATTTAAAGATTAACTATGATGTGCAAGTTATTTTCTTATTTTATCGCTAACTGGAAAGCTTGTCGTTTTTTTTGAAAAAAAAAAATTATTGAATTTTAAAATCGAAATTAATAATTAATAACTTTTGAAGGGGTCGCAACCGTGTGTAAATTACGATTTCAAAATCACTTGTTGAAGCTAGCAACAAATCATACGAAAACTAATGCTTTACAATCTTGCATAGTAAATTTCAAAATGAAAAAAAAAAAAAAAAATTTTTTTAAATAGGCGGTTTTGATTAAATAAATTTTTCCTATTGCAAGTTTTAGAAAAGCAAATGCTTACTTTTCACCGTGAGAAAATTATTATATTAAATTTTTAAAAAAATGTAAGGATTTAAAGCAAATATATGACCTTGACCTATGAAAGTTTGGCCTTGGACAAATAAATCTCACGACTGTGATGTAATAATCTGACGGCGGACGCAATTGTTTTCTATACGTATATTAAGTGTCTTTTATTCCACCTTGTTGAATTAACTATAGTCTTTTTCTCTCTTTTTACATTACATTGAAAAAAAAAAATTATCAACTCTGATAATACAGTGCCAACCCCCTAAGTATTAATAACTATTTTAATGGATTTTTAGTGGTACGGGAATTGTGTATTTTGGGAGGGTTCAAGTATTACGTAAGATCGAAAGGGGGGAGGGGGTGCAAAAAATTCTTACGATTTCTTACGTGGGGGAGAGGGGGGATCCGGAAAATCTTACGTAAGAATATTTATTATTATTTATTGTTCAAAAAAAAAATTCCAATTTAATATAAAAATTGGACACCCCTCCATTTGACACCTTATCTCCAAAAAAAAAAAAAAAAAAAAATTTACTCTAATTTTAAGAAACTTTTTTTTTTTTTTTTTTTTAATTTTGTAAGATATTTTTAAAATTGGAGAAAAGAAAAGAAAAATAAAGGGGGGGGGAATCAGCGAAAATCTTGTAAGTTAAAGGGGGGGGGGGGTCAAAGAAATCTTACTAAATCTTACGACGGGGGGTAGAAGGCCGGAAAACCCGAAAAAAAAGTCTTACGTAATGCTTGAACGCTCCCTTTCCCAACCTAGATCTAGATCGGAATATACACCAAATCACAATTTCGAATATTCTAGAAATTTGAAATCGTGAAATTAAAGACAGAAAGAACAGAAAATTAAATAAAAAGTTTTTAAACTTTAGTTGTGGGAAATCCCATTTATGTATTTCATCACACCTATACCTGACCAGTTTCTCCTCAGAGCGGTATCAGTTCTAAAACTAGCACATCGCAAAGGATATATCGAAATATATTTGATAAGTAAATTATTGAAGAAGAGTGCACATAGTTAAAAACAAGAGAGGATTACTGCAATTGTGACAGGTAAAAAGAGCGATAGAGGCCTAGCGATAAAATCAAGTCTGAAGAAGGATTACGATAAAATAAACATAGAATTGAAACATTGCATCGAAGAAAAAAAGAGGGTTTGCTTTCTTGTTTCACTCTTCCGCATCACCAAAAAACCCATTCAATCAATAAATAATTGGAACGATAAAAATTAGCGGTGAAAAGTTCATAAGCAGAAAAAATCAGAGGTTCAACCGAAGAAAAACAGTCTGAAATTCGAATAAAACAATGTAGCTTGAGTATGAAGTTCGATTTGAACCAAAAAATTCTTCCAAAAAGAACACATTCGAGCTAGGTTGAAGTTCTTTAAGGGCCAAGCCGGAGATAGTGCTCAGCACTTTTTAGGAGAGAGAACACAGTCAACTAAACATGTATACTGAAATACGTAGTTTGCATTTACTTAAAAAAAAAAATCGCACCTATCGGATTTACTCTAACAGACGCTGGTCCGCTATGTGTATCCTATGACTTTTTTACTCTCTCCACAATTTCCTTCCAAACCAAGACAGTAAGATACGACTATAATGCACGATTTTTCAATTTTTCCCAATTTTTCAATATATCTATATACAGTGGCCTTTTTCAATGGTATATTTTTTGGAACCACCTTTTTACCGACCCATCTTGAATTTAGTCCGGGAAATTCCTGTCAACGGAAGACTCCGCAATTCCTGCTGTGCCCTAAAAAAATTCCAATCTTGATCAGAAATCGAAAAATAGAAATGAAAGCTTGATGTCAGTCCTCTGGTACCTGGCAAATAAGTTGGAAATTAATTAAGGCATTTTTTTTTTCACTCTCAGCAAAAAAGAAAAAAAAATACAGGAGGGTTATTTTTGAGAAAAAGTCAATCCATTTTCCTTCAAAATACAAAACAAAATAAATAAATAAATAAATAAACAGGCTTTTCCTCTTTTCATGTTTATTTCAGTCCATTTCAAATTCCTTCCATTCCAGCTAACGTGCGAGCAATAGAATGAAAATGTGAAGGTGCTGCACGTTCAAATTTTGAAGCTCTAATCTGCTGCCTATTCATGTACAACAAAGTAATAAACAGGTAAACACCTTAATAGCAAATACCGACAAACGACTTCTGTGCACAATACATAAACCTCCATTAATAAATGATAATTTTAAAATAAGATACAATGTTTGTGTTACTATTACCCAATAGCTGTATGCCTTCATTCGACTCTTACTCTGTAAAATTTGGCATAAATAAAAACCTTTAAAAAAAAAAAAAAAAAAAAAAGAAACACTGATTTTTACCACAAAAGAAAAAAAAATGATGCTTTTTATTTGAGCAATAAAAATTAAAAACAATCATCAAACTCAGAAAGCCCATCATTTTTTCATTTTCGCAAAATCTATAATTATCACACAAATGAGGTCCAAAGTTGAAACCACGATCATACACTTACAGAAACAGGTGAAAAAAAAAATGAACTTATTATTACACAATCGAACACATGTTCGATTATTATATTAAACATTCAATTAAATATCATCACGGAATAAAAATAATTAATGAGTTTATTTGATGTCAGGGATTCAAATCTGTTTTGTACTTTGAATTGAATCAAACAGAAGCCTTAAATTTAACATTCACGGAGGATTTAATAAGCATTATCTCCTTAATGATCGATCATTCGGTAGTTTATCCAGTTAACGCGAAGGTCTCGTAAAAAAATTAATCATGGCTCAGATTTTTTTTTCGACCCGTAGCTATTTCTCTTAAATTTTTCCGCTTTCGCTTAAGTGAAAATTCAAAGAAATCGTTAACCAATCGATTACGTTAAAGCGATAACCAATAACAACGAAAAAAAAAAATTTCGTCAGATTTTTTAAATGTTGGGGGGTCCAAACTTGAAGAAAGGTAATGAGCGGCTTGCAATAATGGCGGCATTCAAAAACGCTAAGAAAACAAAAAAATTAAAAAAAAAAAAAGAAAAAATTATAATCATAATGAACAAAAGGAGGAACAAAATATATCTCATTGTGGACGTGTTTATTTTTATTAGTAATAAAAAAATTGAAAAACGAACTGGAAGATTCTTTTGTTATTATTTCGACATTGCATAAGTTAAATACGACTGAATATCTTTTAATAATAATTTTTCAACGGAATTTAAATATGTGTGTCATAGAAAAGTGTTGTTTCTTAATTGAAGTGTTTAACTTACGGGAAATTAGTCTGGTTCTCATCTTCATTGTTGCGTAATCCATTTTCATGGAAAAAGGATTAATCAACTATGTCTAGCGAGGGGATTTAAAAATTTTATTTCGGCAGTCCACAAGAAACTTATTTAAATTGCTGAACTTGAAGTCATAGTTTTGATCGTTTTTAATTACAGAATATATGAAAAAAAAAAAAAAAAAGCGAAGGTTTACTTTTTCAAAAAGAAAGGTCACGAATAAAACAGTAATGTAATAATAATAATAATCGCCATTGCTTCATAACAATTAAATAACGAAGCATTAATAGCGCAACAATTTGAACTTAATTTTACCGGCACTCATGAATTTTACTCGGCTTTTTTTTTTTTTTTCTTGAATGTTCAGTTCCCGAACACTCCTGCTGAGCATTTATCGATTTCCTATGGGGGTTATGCTTCCTACTGGCATTTATGTAAGAGTTACACAAACATATTATAGTATTAAATGCCACGACCAAAAAAAAAAAAGATGATATGTGATTTAAGCAATCATATATTATTTAAATGATGACCGAAATTTTAGACCTTTTAATACTAATAAATTTTAAAAAAGTCGAAATTTTGACCGAGTCATATGGCTAACAACAAATGGATTTCAAGGAATGGCATTCAAAACGACGAAAACAGCTACAATAATAGGATCGCGCAAGCTTTCTATTATAATTTCCAGCTCATGGAACAAGAAAACGAGGGAAAATTCTCCGACTGACCGTGAAATGTACATCATTTTGCTACATTGGGACATCTAAACCCAGTTTTACTTGACGATTTTTCCAGCTTCTGTTCTTCCTAACCTACCAACTCCGTCGTCATGCTTTACTTTAGTTACTAGGGTGTCGCTTAAAAAGCCAACTTTTATGATTTTCAGTCGTGCCACCCTCTAATTTTGTCCGATATATAACAGATTTAACGAATTAAAATTTCAGCTCGCGGTCATGTTTAAGGGGTCGCTCAAGTATTCCCCATTTTCGCCATATAATTTACATTGGGCCAAGCACCACTAAACATGTTCATGCTGTTCCCGTTCTTGAAAATAAATTAGCACATTATATTTTACGTATTTTGACCCGCTGAACTCAAATCTGCAACCGAAAAGTTTCTAGTTTTTACCGTTTTCGACCTATTTAATAGCCAATTTGGGCTGAAAGTGCGATTAAGCCGCTGAATAAGTCGAAAACAGTGCAGGCTATAAAAATTTTGATTGCATAGCTGAATTCAGCACACGCACGCATTTTACAAAAAAACGTTGGAAGGAAGCAAAACTATTTTTAACCAAAATAAAAATTTTGCAAATGTTATCCTTCCTCAAATCTAGTTGGTAATTTGTTATCGGGAATATTTGAGGACAATGGACACTTAAACTCGGTAAGGTAAGCCCAATAAAACAAAAGTACTTCCAATATACTCCCAATAATAAAGTACAAAATAAAACAATCCAGTGGCTTTTTATTCCAGCTTTAAAAATCGAAAATAACCATCAACCCCCAGCATACTCAACACCATATAGTACTAAGAGCCTAAAATGTATTCGACTGCTCAAAAAAAGCTTGAACCTAAACTTACTAAAAGCAGGAAAAGCTTGAGGACTGGGAATATAAGGTTATAAAGATTAGTAAAGTTCTTAGGACGCAATTTGCATAAAACCAATAGAATTAAGTAAACGAAAGTAATAATTATCGAGAGTCAATTAAGTGGCGACAAGTTGGAGCAAAGACAGATCATAGACTATGACATGGCTGCAACAACTGACGGATGCTTCTAGGAAGCATCCGATCTTTCTGTTTACAGAAAGAGGAGTGCATTCGTTAACGTGACTGACGAAATCATTCGATCCATGTAAGCTGAGAAAAATTTGACGATGGACAATTAAAGGTCACTCCCAAGCAGGCCCGTAACCAGCCTAAGCACAGGGGGGCGCAAAGTTTTCAAAGGGGGGCTTCAAATGGCCCCTTATAACATGGAAGATAAGGAATTTACATGGGCCAAACAAAATCTACAGGGGGCTCAAGCTTGCCCCCCCCCCCCCTGATTACGGGCCTGCTCTCAAGTATTCTAATCTAAATATCAGAACCGGTCGAAGTTCGTCAAAGCTAATGTTTCTAAAATTATCTGATCAAGATTCTGATTATTAGAATTTCTTAAGATGTACTGCTCCTATGTGAAAAAATGATTGACATATCGGTGCAATGGTCCACGTCCAGTCGTCACTAAATTTTCGTCAAATCGGTAGGTGTAAAGAATTCAATGAAATTTTTCTCGGCGGACAAAGTGATTGTGACGGGATGCATTCTAAGACACTGCTACAAGTGCTACATCCTGTCTCAGGGTTACAGTCAGAAAAAAGTAAAAGCTATTATATATGTAAAGGAAATCATCAGCTGCACGAAATGTTAAAACTACTGCCTGCTGCAAGCTAAACGTTTAATTGACAGCTCATGACAGTTCTTCAGTGCGAAATCTCAATCTCAATGACGGATCAATCGCTTGATGGTATATACTTTTAACAGTATAAAATTAGCCATTTATTTCATTTCATTTTATGTGACTTTGTGATAGACAAAATTTATTTAAAAAAAATAAATATACATTTAAAAAACAGAACCTTTTTTTAGAAAGGTAAAAAAAGCTATTCTCCTATTTTTGCTAAATTCAGAGATTTAAAAAAACGGCGCTTTTTATAAATTGTCAAGTGAATATATTGTATATATTACTAAATTATTTAGTACTGTATTTAGTATCAAATAGCAGTATCAGAATTAAAATTTTTTGTCTTTTAAGCATATAAGAATTTTAGGTGCAGAAAAGTGCAAAATCGGATCAAACCTGTGTAAGTATAAGCAGAGCCGGATTTAAGACAAATAAGGCCCTAGGCGACCGTCTTCATGCGGCCCTAATGCGTACCAGATGCACTAAATCCAAAATTTCATCTCTTAAAGTCTTTTTGCCCGTAAAAATTTGTTTTAAGTTAGTGCTACTGCACGTATGCAATTTTTTTTTGTCTTATTTGTTTAAATGAAATCAACTTTTGAAAATTAAGTCATTTATATTTTTTTCCCAAGCTCAGCTAAGCTTAAAGGTATACCTTTCATGCTGGGGCCCCCTAAAGTCTTTCGGCTCTAGGCAGTTGCCTATTTTGCCTAGTGTAAAGTCCGGCTCTGAATATAGGAAAAGTAAACGCAACCCAACTCTGGTGTTATTTTCCGCATATTCGTTCTTATATTTCCAAGAATATACTGTATAAGCGCTATTCTTGATCTATAGCTCGGATCCAGATTTATACAAATTAGAATATTTTAAACCAAAAAATGAAGGGATAGTTGCGATGGTTTCGTACACACACAATTGCTTTATATTTCATCGGAATTGCAATAGCCCATGTCAATCGGTCGAGGCCTTTTGCTGACATCAAGTAAAAGACATTATCGATATTAGTCGTTATTTTAAATACCAAGGGTATGAGAGAAAAAGTCGTGTGGAAACTCCCTCATCATAGTTGAATGAAACAGAAAGTGCATTTACAGCATGTCGTGAGTCTGTTTACCACAAAGGTCATTATTAATAACCCAAAGTTCAGAGGATCTTCTAAATCATTTTTTTTAATGGATCAAAAACACTTAGACTTCCTCCTGTATATGACAACCCTTCATTATGTGAAAAAAAAATCAAGTAAGCTAATCATGACTGAAGACATAACGAAAAGGCAGTACAAGGCAAAATCAAGACCTCTGCTGCCAATAAAAAAAAAAACATCGGAATATCGTTAATTATTTTCGGTAATTTAAATAACATCATCGGCACATCCAAAAGAATGTCATTTAATTTAAAAACTTGTTCGGCTCTGAAAAGAAGATTTAACAGAAACATAAAACAAAAAAAAAGAACTTTAGATACGAAACGTGCTTATTTATATTCTTTTAATGATAATCGAGAACGTCTTCTTCACTTTAAACGGAAAGGAGGAAAAGAACAATTTTGTTTGGTAAAATAAAATCTTGTCTAGGTGTGAAATGGGCGCCAAACAATAAATGCGCAAGGAATATAATTAAATACTGATTTATTGTTTTAAAAAAATCATCACGAGGAATAACCGATACGCGATGCTGTGTGAAATATGTAGAATAAAAAAAATATGTTCGTGATGAAAATATCAAATCGTAACGAAAATTTATTTAATGAACCTATGACCCGAACGCATTTAAATTATACAATTTCATGATGTATACGATTTTTTGATACATAAAAGCAAATATATATACGAAATATCTTTTAAATACACGCCCATACTGACAAAGTATACTCGTAAAATTATAAACACTTTAATTAAATCAGGAATCTAAGCAAAAGCCCCCAGAAGAATTAAGATACTTTCTAAATCTGTGCTGTAAGATGCGAAAGATTTCTCCCGAGAAAATTAAATAAAAACAGCAAATGAGTCCAGGTCAGGAAAAAACTTCCAAGACCAGGACGCCAAAATTAATTTTTTTTTTTTTTTTTGCAAAACAAAGCATTAACTTTGGACCCATAAAAAGGAAAAAAAGAAGAAGAAGCCTAAATTTTTTTTCAAACATACAATCACTTTCTTGTTTAATCTGATTTATTTCGATGTTTTAAATTAATAAAAATTGCAATAAAAAAATTTAAGTGCCGTATAAAATCAACACGTCGATTATCAAAGCAGTCAAAATAACACGATTAAGTAATTTAGTTTCAATCGACCAAAAAAGCCCAGCAATCTCAAATCATATAAGTCACTGCATCCTGTACTAATGAAGATCCGCAGACGATACGATTGTAGGTACCAATAATACAGGTATTTCAAGTGTTAAAACCTTGACACCCATCTGTTAAATTTCTTTCTTTCACCTAAGATGATATTGTATAACTTGGCATTTGCCCTTTATTCGTATCATCCTTTTAAGGATTTGCACGTTGATTAGTTTATCATTCCAATAACATGATAATTCGTTTAATGGCCAAACATGGAAAAATTTAGTCAAAAAAAAAATAAATAAATAAATGCGATTGTATTCGGGATAAACCTTGTGATTCAGAATTATTTGGAGAGTCGTTAAGTCCGAACAGAATGAATCACTATTATCGATTTGTAGATTTATTAATTTCAGTGTCATTGTATATATAATGATGGACCCATTATTGGGTAATTGATTGCCGCACTATGGACCTTCTCATAAAAAAATATATTAATTACCTAAATAACTTTGAAACTGTCCCATAGCTTGAATACATTAATATAAGATCGCAGGAAAAAAAAACAGATTTTCCTTGAAAAAAGATGATCTATTTATAAATAAATAAATAAACGGTATCATCATCTTTACTCGAATGGTTAAATAAATTAAAATTATTTTGTCGATGAAAAAAAAAAAGTGCAAATTAAAAGCGTGAGAATATTATCGAAATCAATTCCTTATTTCTACACCACGTGCAAAAAAATGCTAAAAGGGGAAAAAAATTGACCTTAATATTTTCATGACAGAATTCGAAAGAGTTCAGACATGTTATGGATGAAAGAATGCCATAAGATCCTGCATGATAAAAACATCCTCTTGGTAAAGTTGAAGGTCCTTATTCAAAAATGGAAAGTAAGGTCAGTTTATCGTTTCCCACAATTAGAATGTCGTCTGCGGTGCCATTTCGATCGTGAGGGTCCATCACTTAGGGAGGAAAAGAAAAAAAAAAAAGAAAAGAAAAGAATCCACCATCAATCCCAATTTTTATTTTTTTCATTTTTTTTTTCCTTTCAGTCAATAATGTCGAAAGATCGAGATCGTAAATTGCTACATTAACCAACCATTAAGTGCTTATTTTTGAATCGGCGCGATAATGGAAACTTAAAGGACGTTTTGCGAATCATTTGCATAATTTATTTCAATGCGAAGTGGACATTAAGACTAAAAATGACGGTATATTCACCTTTAATTTTGGTCGTATCGTGAAGAATTGTTTTCTTGTCCATAGCACACGATTTCAGGAATGTGGATGACTCAATATAGTTGAACAAACTTGAGATGAATCGCCTACAACATTGTGACATACTTGCGACATCTCTTGTGATTCTCGGGAAAAGTAAGAGAAAAGGGTAAAGGTTAAAAAAAAAAAAAAACTCTAAAAATATACATCTGATACTTAAATAGCCGCCGTATAAACCGTATTACATTTCATCGCATGGCATTATTAAATACCAAGATGATCTAATTATTTATTTATGATATTCCTGTTACATAAAAATCATGATAGTAATTTAATTAAAAAATTTATTGGCTTATGTTCTTATTTTTTTGAAAAAAAAAAAAAATGAGGGTGTGCCTTTATAAACTGGTCTTTTTAATTATTTCACGGTTAACCGCATAATGATATTAATCAATAATCACAATTTTTTTCTGAATTTTGAATTGCACAAGTTTATCTACATTTTAGAATGTTCGTCCTCACTAAGAAATATCATCCTCTATATTTTCCTTTCGCCATATTTGGAAAGAGGCCTACCTTATTTTTCATACTATTAAAGTAAAGGGTGAGATTTTTCCAAACAGCACTAGATTCGGTCTATTTGTTTTTTTTTCTATTTATTTTATTTATTTATTTAATTAAAAATAGCAACAGCCCGAGGGCCCTAAACGCGACAAAAGTTACAGTGAAAATACGGTACATAGATCAAAAATTAAATAAACCAAAAACTAGAAATTGAAAGATGATAATAAAATGAAAGAAATTACAAGTTAAGAAGATCTTTAGATGCCTTAGATTTGAAAGACGTGAGAGAATTATGAAAAAAATCAATGGTAGCATCCTGCTCGAGGCAAAGATTACCGAACCGTGCCATTCGTCTCAACGGTGAATTAATTCTGTAGTTAGTCGCAGAAAAAGGCACATGAAATAAGGGTTGGGCTCTTAATAAAGGTAAGCCATGGAACCGGATGATATTTATCACCTCGAGAAGGGAGCTACAGGATATAACGTTATTTAAGATTTTATAAAGAAAGACCACGTCAAAAATTTGCCTCCTAAATTTAGCGATTGTTTTAGAAGGCTTTGTCTTGTAAAATTCAGTTCCTTAACTTCAGTTCCATCTCCTTGGCGGAAATTTCAATTGGAAGAACAAGATCGAGGAAAATCTGTCTTGGCCCAACATTACTGATCCAGTCTTGGTGAAATTTTCAATATTGACCAATATCGGAGGCCAGCATATCGACCATAAGTTCAGGCTTGATTGCAGTTACATCCCTATCAGTTTTTCCAAGACTGATCCGTAATCAATCCAATTTAATACTTCCACCAGGAATGACATTATTTTCAAAGCAAATGATTTAATTTAAAAAAGAATGACAGAACCCGAAATCATCGAACTTCTTCCTATAATGATCTCGGAGTTTGCTATTAAGCTTAATCATTATGCTAAATACACTCTATTTGCCGGCTCATAGTGCGAAGCTTGCAATAAGTATCATTCACCGGTAAATACACTTTATGTTTATTAAATAATGTCGAGGTTCTCGCATAAACCGTCAATATAATTTGTACTCGATTCAAACAAAGGGATATTCCGCGAGCCTGAAGAAACCTGTCATTAAGTTTTGCATCTACTGTTCAGCAAGATGTAATCATTGATTAAAGAGTACAGAAATTTGTCCTTATCTAGTAGGGATAGAAGCAGATGGATGGAGACCTTCAACATACAGTATTATCGTATTACCAGAAAAAAGACGGTTTTTTGACTGTCAAAGAGTTCAAAAAATATTTAAGCTCTTTCTTTAATTCTCGAGTCTGGATTAGCTGTATATAAGCTTACTTTCTCTTTTTATTATTAGGCACAGTCAGCCATTGATCTTAAGAAATTTGGGTGTATGCATCAATTCATGGGGATTTTTTAGAATGACTCACGGAGATAATATCAGTTGGTAAAATCCGGGTTATATTTTATTTGCTTATGCTTATCTGAATTTTATTCAACTTCCCCAAAACCGTTCTTATAACAATCCGCTATTTAACTAAATAGCCTTGTGATTTTTGAATCAATGAAAATTTTTTATTATGCAAATATTCATAATATCTGGTCCAAAGCGCAGTCAGCTTTCAGTGCGTCGCACCTCAGAAGTGAGTAATTCTTGAAAAAACGTACCGTGACGGGAAAGGACAAATACTGCACTTTTTGATAATTAAAAAAGATTAAAAAGTAATTCATTTTCTCTGAAAAAAAGATAATTCTTTACCTTCCAAAACTCGAATTCGCAAAAAAAAAAAAAAAAAAAAAAAAAAAATTCGTTGCATCCTTAATGAGAAGCTGCTAACAAAACAAAACGTGACGGGAGGACAAATAATTCGCTTTTTAGCTAATTAAAAAGGTTTAAAAATAATTTTCATTTTCTTTTAAAAAGGAATATCATTCTTTACCTTCTGGAATGCAAATCCAAGGTAAAAATTTTTTTTTTTCAGTGTATGTTCGATAAGATATTAAGCCTAAAAATAAAAATGTACGTTTTTTCAAGAACTATCCAAGTATTGAATCGGATCCAGTGCTATTTTCCAATGCTGGAAAACTGAGACCGAGTCAAAACCCCGACATTCAAAACCCCGACATTGGAAATCGGGGTTTTGAATGACGGGGTTTTGATTTTTGACTTTTATATATTTCATTTTTAATTTATTTAATTTATTTTTTATTTTTAAAAATATTTTTAAATGACGGGGTTTTGAAATCAGCAGTTAAGTCCTATATACATGGGCGGATCTAGGATTTTTTCCTAGAGGGGGCTCAGAATAGGGAAAAATATTTCTGGGGGGGGGGGGGCTGATACCATTCAGGCCATATAATTTTCAAAATTCTAGGCAAGGCTAGCACCCCCCAGCCCCTCGAGATCCGCACATGCCTATATATTAAAACGCTAACGAAAATAAGCAATGCCCGACACGTACGGAGCCCCTTCCCGACCGATTTTGATAAAATTTTCAGGGGACAATAGGTCCTCCTGACTTCAGAGTCTATGAGCTTTTATGAAATGAACATTTCCCTGAGAGCTTTAGAGAACTGAGAAGTTCTAGGGAGCTTTCAGCAGAAAGTCAAGATACCACACAGACCGGCAGAGACCGACGGAAATTCCACAAACCGAGTGCAGTATAGGACTAAGCTCCCCATAGGAGGTGTTTCAGTATTTCGTAAGACCGGAAGGGGGGGGGTTCTCCGAATTCTTACGATTTTTTATACATGGGGAGGAGTTTGGAAAATCTCTGTAAGAATTTCTATTGCAATATGCTGCTCAAAATTTCTATATTTTATTCTTACTAGTTCTATTACCTTCTATACCTTCTATATAAGTGCTATTAATTTAAAAACCCCGACATTCAAAAATTTTAAAAAATTAAAATAAATTAAAATAAATAAAAAATAAAATATAATAAAAGGCAAAAAGCAAACCCCGACATTCAAAACCCCGATATCTAATGTCGGGGTTTTGAATGTCGGGGTTTTGCTAGGGTCCTGGAAAACTAATTTCATTTTTTGTAAAAATACCATGATGTGCTTGCAAATAGTTTACTGACATCGCCTTCACAATCATGGGCATTTTTAATAATGTGTAATTTTGCATAGTGCACAATGACTTTACTTTTAGTATCATCCATTTCTTTTTCAATAAAAAATTCTTTGACTTCGGGGCAAGTACAATAACCTATCATATTACCAGGCAAAATTAATATTAAAACATTTTTTTCTGATATCTATTTCCATGACCCAAATTCAAGTGAGTTAATTTGCCAGATAAAAAATTGTTTTTAAAAATCATCAAAATACCTTAATTCCCCACCTCATTCAATTCAAACCATTATTCGTTATAATAATAAAAAAAAAAATGATTTGAAATAGCTGAAACAACTAATACCAAGCCAATGGATGAAACTTCCAAATCGAATTAGTCAGTTTCATGATATATGAAGTAAATAATTATACTGGAAATCGAATACGTATGATGTAACGAATAAACCTTCAACTCCTCAAGGAAATTATACTCGAATAATCAGATGCCATCTCGCATTGTTTCACTATGCTCATCCATCTTTCAATATTGGTAGCTTTTGATTAACCCAAGACAACTCTTCGAGAGAAGTCCTTTCCACTTTTTAATCGATAAAAATCTTTCTGCAGCATAACAAATGACCAATCCCTTCTTTCACATGACCGAACAATAAATATTTTAAATATAAAAATGACCATTTTTTTTTATCCAAAAGACATAAAGGCAATCAATTAAAAACAATTTCTCTATCAGGAAAAAAAAAGACTGGAAAGATTTCCTCGTTATTCCGCTTCCAGATTAATTAAAGGTGCAAAAAGATATAAATAAATAAACGACTAAAGCACTCGTGTCGGTTGCATGCAACTTCGCAAGGTCTTAAACGGTGCACAGACATCCATATAATTATTTTTAACAAGATCGAAAAAAAAAAAATTATCACATCATGAATACTATTTAGGTCAGGAAAATTAGTGGATCTAACGACGAGAAAAATCAAATTAATCCTCTGATTCCTTCCCTATGTAATTTATTCTTATCATATAAAGAAATTCTTTGAAATAAACAAGTACAAGTAGTATTTTCAAAGATGCTGCCAATGTAGCTGGCCATCATCAAAGATATGAATATTTACTTCAGCTTGTCAAAAAAAATTGCAATAATTCTATATTTAAACCATTGCACAATTATTAACTTGATTAAGAATCGATAGTAACCATTTAAAAAGATGTTCAATGCAAGAATCTCTCTCCACCTCTGGCACCATCTTCGATAGTACTGTGCAGGATAGTACTAGAAAAGGAATCTAATGATTATAAATTATGATCATTCATTTAAACTTTTAAGATTGGCCGGTGCCAAATGTGACTATAAAATTAATTTATTTTTAAGTAATGAAGACAAGCTTTACTTTTAATGAAAAGAATCGACTAACGTGAGTTAATTAAAAATATCAATCGAGACTAAGGTTAACGAAAATTGAAATCCTAACATGATTTTTTTTTTCTCGTTGGGAAAAGTTTTAAATGAACTGCAGTTTAACGTCCATATTTGTGGCTAATATTAATTAATTGAAGGAATATGAACGAACACGCTCATTACCATATATTACTTTGTTGCAAAGATGCGGTGTGTGAATCAAAAATTAACTCTAAACGACAAAGTTCATGAACGCAAAAGACTTTAGGCAAGAAAAAACAGGCTATCACGCGTAGGTATTATTTTTCTTGAACGTGTTGTTTTCAGGTCTGAACATGTCAAACGCATTCGTATTCGCCCAATAAAAGAAGTGAAAAAACTTTGAATTTTCAGAAATCTGATCAAAAGTCAGTCATCAAAAGAATTGCTCATCTCTCCGGGCGGAAATAGTATATTACTATGCTTGTGAAGAAAGTGGCTTTTTTGCCAAATGAGTCCGCCTTTGGATGAGTTTGGCAAAAAAAGTTACTCATCTTCGCAAGCATTGTAAGATATTTTTGTTGGTATTAAAAGTAAATACAAGCTGAATATGAGAAAAGAATAAAGATGGCCGTCATCTGTTCAAAAATAAGAGTATCCGTTCAAAACCTTTCGAAAACAATCGACCGGAAACCGGAAGTCTGAAGTCTGAAGTCTGAAGTAAAATGTTTTTATTTCACAGTTTCCTTTTTTCCTGCCAGCTTTAATATGAACGAGAAAAATACCACTTTTTCGTTCGAAAACAGATGGTTAAAATTGTACTTTCTTCGTATACAGTATATAAAGAAAAGTCCATTTTCCGCCAACTTGAAAAACGAAAAAGTTCATTTTCCACCGTCGTGATAAAAAATATCTTACAAATCAGACACGGAAATTTTTTTATTTATTTTAATTATTTAATTTATTTATTTATTTACTTATTTCTTTATTTTAAACTCCATAGGCCTACAAAACCTTCGTTTATCGGATTTGTCATTAGGATCTTTGAGCTGCTGTATTGCCACATATTACGGCAAGTACCAGCACTCTGCCAGAGAGTATACTGCTTTCTTTATGAGTAGTTCCCTTAATTGTTTGTAAAACCCCTTGTCCCCTTAATTTTTTAAATATCTGCCAGTAGCTGGTTGAGCTGGTTGCAAATGGTTTGCAGGCCTCGACTAGCTACAGCCCAAACGAAGTGAGGGCCGTAAACCCCAGTCTCGGCCTGAAATATTCACTTGTATCCGTGGAAAACGTATCCCACCTTTTTACAAACTGCAATAAAATCGAACTATTTACAGCCCATTAAAGATACAATTCGCCCAGCTGGGAATATAAAATCGGAAATAAACACACCGACCGCATAACATGAATGAAATGTGAATGACGGTACCTTTATTATACATAGTTAACAAGTGCATTTTATTATGACGTAACTTTTGACGCAATAACTTATTCTTTAAGCTGATAACATCAACCGTGATTTTCGTTTGTCATCTAAAATGTAGGCTTTTTATAGGACCTCTCAGAGTTCGTACTAAAAAAAAAGCTTTAGTACACTTTTTAAATATACGCTATATTTATTTTATTTTTCACGATTTATTTCCTTATTGGTTATTATTACATTTTAATATTATTTCTTTCTTTATGAGTGTTCTGATAACTGTATAACTTCGAGACTTCGCAGAGATTTTCAAAACGCATTTAATGCATGTTTTATATGGCTTTCTAAAAAAAAAAAAAATATAATTAACCGTTTTCATTGTTATGAATCAATTTAATTGTTTTTGTTGAAGTAACTCCTAGGCGATTTTTTTTTCTATCCTATAAAAAAAAGAAGTTGCAATTGGCTATTTTGCGTCAAACTAGTATATAAATCACACGCCGTTTAAAAGAAAAAGCACTCGTGAAATTGTTTCATAAGTTTAATTTCAGTAATTTAAAATGTTGTTTTCGTGTTTTCAATTAAAACCTCCGAAAGATTTGAAAATGATTATATTTTTAAAAAATTAAAGAAAAAGAAAAATGGCTAAAATATACAAACGGTTAACCATATAAACGAGTTCTTGATATAATAATTAAAGATTTGTCTTCAAGGCTTTATCAAATTATAATCATTAGTAAGTATTGTCACTCCCAGAGACTGTCGTGACGAAGATAGCACACTCTGCATAACTTGCCTTCCTACTTCCATTTGAATTTCGGAATCTTTATTCCCACCCATATAGGGCAGTATTTGTTAATGTGCTTATTAGTATTGTGTAAATGTAAATATGTACTTTAAAGACTTACTGTTACAAACTTTTTAACTTTTCACCTCTTCATTTTTTTTTCTCTCTTTATCACCTTACGCAATTTTTTAGTCATTTTTGATAATTTGTAAAATCGCCGAAATATAAAAATTAGCACCTGATAAAAAGTAATTCAAACTCCTCCAAAGGATTTATACCACGCTTTTATTTAATCAATAAATAAACACGTCCTGAGAAATTAATAAAAAGGAAATTTTAAGGACGCAAGATTCTCAACACCGATAATCTTTAAACTTTTTGATTACCGTAAAAAGTTGATTCGGCTCGAGAGTTTAGATAATTAATCAACATTTAAAGAAAAAGTAATTAAATAATTATAAACGGTCCTCCCTAGGGTGGTTCATTTTAAAAAAATTTTTGAAATGTCGGGGTGGCACAAGTTTAATCGGTTCTTTTACACTTAAAAACGACAAAAAAAATTTTTCCCGATTTTTCCGACACCATTTAGAGGTCGCTCAAAGCAAGTAAAGTTTCCAAAAAAAAATCTATATTAGTCCCTTTGCAAATTATTTACCAAGTCGTTTTCTATAATGGAAATCATCGGTACAAGGTTTTATCTTATGTTTTCGAGGTCGTAGAAAACGAATATGGCCACCTCATTTTGCTACATTTAGCCATAAACAGGCCTTTGGCCAATTTTGGCCAAAAATGACTATTTTTTTCGGTGAAATCGTAGATTATGCCTCCTGCCGTCCTGGAACGTAGACATTTCTTAACAAAAGTATATTGAACATATGCTTTCGATGCCGTAGTTCACGAATATGACTGTCCCGTTTCGCTAAAATGTACCTGAAATTGGCCAAACGCCATTTTTTAGCCAAAAATGATGTTTTTTTCGGTGAAATCTTAAATTATGTTTCCTGCCGTTCTCAAACGTAGGCATTTCTCAACAAAAGTACATTGAACATATGCTTTCGATGCCGTAGTTCACGAATATGACTGTCCCGTTTCGCTAAAATGTACCTGAAATTGGCCAAACGCCATTTTTTAGCCAAAAATGACGTTTTTTTCGGTGAAATCTTAAATTATGCCTCCTGCCGTTCTCAAACGTAGGCATTTCTCAACAAAAGTACATTGAACATATGTTTTCGATGCCGTAGTTCACGAATATGACTGTCCCGTTTCGCTAAAATGTACCTGAAATTGGCCAAACGCCATTTTTTAGTCAAAAATGACGATTTTTAAAAATAAATCCTAAATGACGCTTCCCATGAGATAAAACGCGCGTCATTTGCAAATACATTTTAGCGAAACGGGACAGTCATATTCGTGAACTACGGCATCGAAAACATATGTTCAATGTACTTTGTTGAGAAATGCCTACGTTTGAGAACGGCAGAAGGCATAATTTAAGATTTCACCGAAAAAAAACGTCATTTTTGGCTAAAAAATGGCGTTTGGCCAATTTCAGGTACATTTTAGCGAAACGGGACAGTCATATTCGTGAACTACGGCATCGAAAGCATATGTTCAATATACTTTTGTTAAGAAATGTCTACGTTCCAGGACGGCAGGAGGCATAATCTACGATTTCACCGAAAAAAATAGTCATTTTTGGCCAAAAATTGGCCAAAGGCCTGTTTATGGCTAAATGTAGCAAAATGAGGTGGCCATATTCGTTTTCTACGACCTAGAAAACATAAGATAAAACCTTGTACCGATGATTTCCATTATAGAAAACGACTTGGTAAATAATTTGCAAAGGGACTAATATAGATTTTTTTTTGGAAACTTTACCCGCTTTGAGCGACCTCTAAACGGTGTCGGAAAAATCGGGAAAAAATTTTTTTGTCGTTTTTAAGTGTAAAAGAACCGATTAAACTTGTGCCACCCCGACATTTCAAAAATTTTTTTAAAATGAACCACCCTAGTCCTCCCCCGCAAAATTAATAAATAAAGATTAAAGATACAGCCATTTTTCACACCCTCCGAAGACGAAATCAATTTCACAATGTTTCGATGTAAAACTAGATACCGAAATTAGACTTTTTTTTTATCAGATAGTCATCATTTAAAAAATTTCAGTGTTCGTTTTTTTAAAAGCAGTCGTGATCATTATGCATTCGATCTTTAAAATGCTCTTCTCCTCTCCCTCTAACTATCCACATGTTACTTCTTCATTCACAACACCAATTGTGTAACGAATGACAATAAATAAGAATGAAGTAAAATTCTAAATTAAAATCGGATTGAAATAATTAAATGCGACTCTTTAAGGTGGGACCTGTGGGAATTCGAATCAAACGGATTGAATAGGAAAAGACCTTCGAGAAAATCAAGACGCATGAAAAACTAGGCTAACCGGGGAAAGCTTAAGAAAAGAAAAGAAAGATATTTAGAAAAAAAAAAAAGAAACATTAGAAATCAATGCTACTCATGAAACTATTTTCACAGGACATTATTCAAGGTTGCAGGTCTAATTATTATTACATAATACCTGTAATTAATATTTATCCAGTAATTAAAATTTTAGCATTGCATTAACGCCCTCCAAACAGCTCACTACTACGATTTACAATTTTTTTTTTTTTTTTTTTTTTCGAAAAAAAGAAAATGATTTGACATCAGAAAATTTTTAGCATTTTTATAAAATTATTCCATAATTAAAACACGTCTGGATAAAAGTAATAACAACAATCACGATTCCCTTTTTTCTGTAATTATCATTTTTTGTTTTTATGATGCACGTTTATTCATTTGACCACAGCGAATTTCCGTGAACCTGCACGAGACCTGGCGCCTGAAATGGGGTGGAGTGTTTTAAGTATCCGTAAATGATTGATGTTAAAAGTGAAGATAAAAATTCACCACAGCTTCTGTTATCGCTTGTGATGCAATAAATTTTACGGGAATAGAGGCGTGATTGGATATCTTTTGGCACTTTGTGAAGGACGGAAGCGGTGCAGGAAATAAAGGAAATAAAAATGGCAAAATGGGCTATGGTAACCATGTTGGCCCAAAAATAAAGTCAAATTTATATGTAAAATATGAATATCATAATATAATATATATAAAATATGTATCATTTTATATATAAATTTGACTTATATATAAGCATTATACATAAATTTGACTTCATTTTTTGCCAACATCTTTACCATAACCACCAAATATGATATAAACAATAATAGGAAGAACAGGATGGTTGTGCTTTGAAAATGAAAAATGGAATATTCATATACCACAATTTCCTATACATTCTACATATATATCTTTGTTTCTCACTTTTCCCTTTTTGCAATGATCATACTAATGATTAGATAAGTTTTAATGTATTATTTATTATGGTTTTTTAAGAACTAAAATTAGTCAACAAATATTATTATTTGCAATACACCGAAATTATATTTTAGAGCTCTTGCAACTGAGGAGCTTTTTGTTTGATATACGCTTAGCCTCCTCAGAGAGTAAGTCAAGTCTGAAAATATTTTCTATATAATATTCTTTTATTCTGTAAGAAGCGAAACATTATTTTCAGAAACAAATTCCAGAAAGCTGTGCTTTCGCTTGCGCGCCAGTGGCCACAACGCCAGTGGCGTAGCGGAGGGAGGCGCAGTAGGTGCAATGCGCCGGAAGCCCCGACCTGAAAGGGGCCCCAAAATTTCTGTTCATAAAATTTTAAAAAAATCGTAAATAATGTTAAAAATTTGCACTCAACATTCTTAAAAAACCTTTGAAAAATATTTTTTATTTTCCAAATTTTCGCACCAGGGCCCCCGGATTCTCCGTCCAAGATGCAGGATTGTCTGATGCAAAAACGTTATCCGGATTCAAAATGTTTCAAAATTTTGTCAATTTGATTCAATTTTACAGGTACAGTAAAATTGACCAAGTTTTGAAACATGTTCAAACATAATGTTTTTGCATCTGAGTTGCGGTTTTGTTGATTTTAAAATCAACTTGCGAAAGAACAGCTTAAACATCTGAATTTTTGGAATTAAAAATTCATGGAAATTTTTAAATCTTACATCTATTATTTTTCTACAAAATATACAGATGATAATTCCATCAAGTTAACTACTTACTAAGCTACTCCTGATATAAGTAACTTTTAATAAAAATTTCAAGGGTTGCTTTTTTCTTAGTGCATTTGCTTCACTGGTACATTTAAACTGCACACGTAGAGACAGGCAAGAGCTTGCAAAACGAATACGGTCAAATTTTAGAACTTTGACGCCACACCTCGTTTTAGCGCGCATTCAAAATCGGAGACTTTTAATATAGTTTTACCTGGACTTTAGGCACAACGAAAATTTTAAGCCGTTGCCTTACAACTTAAAATTTTAAACCGATCGTTTTTTATTATTTAATAGAACCTAAAAAATAAAAAATAAAAAATAAAAAAAAATAAAGTCACGCATGCCGTAAATTGTCTATTACGAAACAAAATCTTCTGAAGTGAATATCATTTTCTAAAGAAAAAGGATTAGGGCAAACCTAGAGATTTCAAAATTTTATTTGTTTCTATAATGTTTCTGCATGAGCATCAACTACGGGGAGATACTGGAAGTAAATAAGAAAATAATAAATTTCTGGTAAAATGAGTCTAGTACTTGAGCATGACAATAGTACAAGTAATATTTTTGTCCAGGTTTGGGGCGGATTAGGAACGCAAGTTCTAGAACATTTTTTCCTCAGAAGTACCACACTCAAAAAAATGATTACTAGTGGCCAGTAAAATTTGACTACTGGTCACCTGTCAATTTTGCTTACAGCCAGTAGATTTTTCTTGGCTATGACTAAATTAGACTGTCGACCAGAAAAATTTTAACTAGGCGCAAATTCTAGATTAAATTGTACTGGCAACTAGTAACACGATTTTTTGAGCGCACCGATAAATAAGATTAAAGCCGGGCTTTAAATAGAAGGAAAATAGGAAAACGTTATGACGAAAAAGTAATTAATTTTCATAGTGAAGATTTATAACTTTTCAAATGGAACATCAGGTTCATTCGGTTCTCTTTATCGACACCGACAAATTTCTTCCTCAATATTTACAGAAGGACGACCCATTTAAGATCAGCTAGATGTCAATGTGAAAAATGCAGTCTTGAAAAGGAAAAAGCACTATTTTATTTCCGTAATAATGTTCGCGATTACATATGCACCATTATAAATAATTTAGTTTCTGGTTCAAAAGAAGTTTTCTTCCCCAAAGAAAGTATAATTGTTCGTATTGTTTTTTCGTTTCTTCTCCATTTAGCTTTAAATCAAGTCTTGACTTATTGCACAAATGCAAAATCCAGAAGGAACCTCGAAACATGCCATAACCAGAGTTTCAATGGTTTCATTGTCTACAAGATGATGAATCCAATTTTAAGAAGAATAATTTAACTTCATGTAATAGCGTGACCGCTCAGAGGACTACTGAAAAAAGCATCAACCTACCCAATTCGAACCAACCTACAAAATTGCTATATTTCGATGCTATTACATTATGTTAACCAAAAGTTTCACACCTTAATTTCTTTTTCAATATTCGATACCGTCGTGACGACCATTTGGCAAAACTTAATGTAGAATAAACAATTCTGATAGAATCAATCGGTTTTTATGAATTGATGGAGTTGGTCATTTGGACAAGGTTTTTATAACAATTTATTTAGGACGTGAAAAATATGAAATCAAACAAGACCGTCATCACGATCCTTAATATAAAGGACAGAAAAGTCAAGGACGTAAGAAAAAAAAAATTTCTTTTTGGTTCCTTATCCCGCAGGCATTTAAAAAAAAACGGAAAACCTTAATATTTGAATACGATAAGAAAAACTCGCATAATGCTATTAGGCTTAATAAACATTTCAAGCTAAAAAATTATTGAATACCTATAAAGGCATGATTGAGATACTTCGGTTTCACCTTCCTAACTTCCCAGAATTTGCAAAGCTATAAATAAATCGTCTTCGTGCTTATGATAACAATATAATTATTACACTAATACCGATTTTTCAGTAAATATTTTTAAAAAATTGAAGAAAAAAAAATGACATAACTCTGTTAAACCGGTTGCCAGATGACCTAAGGGCAGAGATGACATTTCTTGTCGACCTTGTCTGCACTGAAATAGGTTAATTTTATTAAATACTATATCCAGCGTCTACGAATGCTCATCTCTTGGTCATCGGCTAAGTTAAGTAGTAAACCCTGATTAATTTATAATCCATTTTTTTAATCTACTTTCATATGTGGAATAATGGTACATCAGAATTAATTTAACTAAGAGTGAGAGGCAGATCCATTACAGAAAAAAAAAAAAGAAAAATGCCGTAACCTCCGGCTATCAACCTAATCGGAAGTGATTCGAACTTTATTTCAGTTTTTCCGACATGACGCCAGTGCAATGACCAACTGTAGCACGCGATCACTCCCGGCTAGTAAACAATGGCGTAACTTTTTTTATTTAATGAAATCGAATTTATCCGTTTGACGAAGTTCCACTTGACATCCATTAACGTTCTTTTATTTTAAATTCTTATGCCGGTGAGTTGTGTTTACCTTAATTTAACTACCATTATGATTATGGGGAAAAAAATGCGCGGTTTTGTTTCAAGTGGTGGGAGTGCAGGAAACGTGTTTTTAAGTTAAGATCATGGCAATCTATTATTTTAAACAGCTATTGCAATCTCATAAAAATATCTATTCCGAAAATAAAATAAAAAAAAATTCTTGGTACTAAAACCTATTAAAAACTAAAAATTTTCCGATAACTTGAGGCAAATCATTTCAGTAGAATATTTTGTTCGAAAAAAAAGCAAAAAAAAAGCAAAAAAAAAAAAAAAAAAAAAAAAAAAACTGAATCATAATGAATGAATCTTTTGCGTCTTTAAATTGAAAATCGTAATGAAATACACAAGTAAACATAACAATTTCTGAAGTTTATTTTGCACATTAGGATAGGATACATAAACTTCTGGAACGAGTAGGCTTAAACCTGTAATGTTTTCATTTAATATTTGTAGCATTGAAATGCAAGCAATAATACACAAATCACACAGTTGTCTCAAAAAATAAATCTTTGGCCAAAAGTCTGAAAATAGGGAAGTTAAGCGTTGTAGTAAGTAAGGTATAATGAGTTCTTTACTTCATAAGAATATTATTTTAATGAAAATCAGGAAGGGTCAACGAAACAGATTTGAAGAAAAAAATTCCGAAAATCCTAAAAAAAAGTCTGACATTTTGAAAAATTAAAAAAAGAGGCAAATATAATCGTGACGTCATTGTATTATACTTTAAATTTTAAAAGTTGGTGCTCCTGCTAAGCGTCTTTCGTTTTTTGTTGGAAAAATTACAAGGTGTCTACTGATTAATGGAAACGAAAATATATGACTTTTATAGGACTTTATAGGTCCAATTTTTAAAAAAAATATAGGACCATAACAAGCCACTTTCTTCAAGACTTCCTCCGGAGGAAGTTTTATTTTTATTTTAATAAAATGAAATAAAAATAAAATAAAATATAATTAAGAAAATTAACGAATTCTTGTTTTATCGAGACATTTAAATCCTAATCAATTTAGCTGACAAAAATCGAGCGAGGCCGAAGGCCGAGCGAGAAAAATTTTGTACAATCCAATTAACACTGATCCGACAATAAGTCATTTTTTAATGCTATTTTTTTGTTTATGATTGGATTTGTAATTAATTGGATGTATATCCAATTAATTACAAATCCAATCATAAACAAAAAAATAGCATTAAAAAATGACTTATTGTCGGATCAGTGTTACCAACCTTAATTTTTTATTTTATAGTACTATGTCGTCACAATTTTATAGTATATGACGTCACAATCCTTTTCCCTGCGTGTCAAACGACTTTTTTTTACATCAAAATTTAACAATTTTTTACCATTACTTTCAATATTTTTTTAATATTTTACATGTGTCTGGGTTATTAGCTTATATTTAGGGATCGATATATTTTTTTAAAAAAAAGTGCTTAACTTCCCTATTGTTTTAGAAGGGATCATACATTAACATAAAAAGTTACAACAAAAAAACTTCTTTTTCGTAAAAGTGCGGACATATTTTAAGACATCAGTGGAAGAACGGGGCCGTTCAAAAAGAACGAAATTTGTTTTGTATTTATTTACATTGCGTTTTTCTTATGTTTCTTGAACGGCCTCCTTCCTCCCGTAGATATCTTCATTTGAATAGTAATGACATTTTTCTACCGATATGGCCTTTTAACAAGAATTTTGTTGACCTAAAATTTTTGGACTTTTAAATTTTTTTTTTTTTTTTTTTTTTTTGAGACCACAGCATAGTGTTAATTGTTAATCATCTATCTTTGGTCAAAAAAAAAACTTAAAAAAGGGGGGAATAAAATGATTTAAAAATAATAATTTTTCAAATCCGCTTCCTCGTATTTGTCGGTTCGCCTGGATATAACTTCCAGTTGAAGAGTAGCGATTTTTCCCGCCATTATTAATAACAATGAAATATTTTAATCAATTGTGAATGAAGATCCATTAAGTAATTCATTCTGCAATATAATTATGCGAGATCTCGTATAATAAATAATTGATTACTCGAGTAATCAATTATTCATTCAGCTTTGTAATGGTGATTTCTCGATAGAATATAAACTCTCGAGCAAAATGGGAAATAAAAAAATCGGAATCAGACTTTTGGGTGTCCCAGAGAGAACTGTTCCTGTTTAATCGGTAAAAAAGAAGAGATTAAAATCAAAATTTTCATTCAAGAAGTAAATAAACTCAAGTGCAATTATAAAACCACTTAGAAATGATAATGCACCCACTGAGAAATTGTAAATTTAATAGTGAAATGATAGCCGACAGGACCCTAGGAATTTAAACAACTGGATGACCCTCTGAATTTTAAACAAAAAATAAAAAGCCATACGCAGTGTATTCACTCTTCAATTCATAATTTGCTAATTATGGTACAAATTAGGTTAGGTCCTAAGCTTGACCTTTGAGGCACTCCTGGCAAGTTTGAATAAAACATGGACAATTTATGTAAGGCTTGTTCAAGGACCGAAGAAAAAAAAATCGGTAGAAGATGAACACTTTCTAGGTATAAGTAATAAATTCGACGCGTCTTCTATAAATTACAACCGCATGCTCAACACCTGAACTTCAATAAAGACTTGTCTTGTTAATCCGTCGTGAAATCGATTAAGGATAATCATTTAAAATTAATTTGAATTTAATATAATTATAACGAGTCTACGCGAATAAAAAAGTAAATGGGAACTTCATTATTTTTATTATTAATAATATTTTTTAAAGTCATTATAAATTGCTTGTTAGCTAGTTTTATTCGCATCGAACATATTTCCTTTATTATTACATGAATTGTTCTAGCGGGAAATGCTTCCAACAATGAATATTTCCGTCTAAAGAACAACAGCGTTCGTAAGACAATGTCCCTGCAAGCAAAATCTCGCCAAACGAAATCCATCTCCTAAAATCAACACGGGAAACACGTGATCAAACGAATAAACATTTAAAGGTAGAACGTAATTTGTTTGTTTTAATTCGACATAGAATAGGTTTTCTGTTTCGCCTACGGATTTACCGAACGTCTGATCCCCTCATTTAAACAAAACCAAAAAGGATGTATTATGTCACCTGAGTCGAAAAAAAAAAAAAATTATGGGGCAAAAATGATTATATAACAATAAATTGATATAAAAGATGCATTCTTTTCAAATGTCTTATTCATATAAACAAAGTCATTATAATTCATCGGAAAAGGTCATTCGTACACAAAATCATTGTATATCATTAAAAAAAATCATTGTAAAAGTGGCCCTAGGGTGTTTCAAGTTATCAAAGTTTAGTGTAATGAATGAGTTGAATTACTCTGTCTGCTCATCCGTCTGCCTGTCTGTCATTCACAAAGTTAGATAGGGTGAGAAAAATTACGTTCGAATGTGATACATCCTGAAAAATATACATAGTACAGCACACAATTGATTATTTACCAAGCAAATTTTTAACTAGAAAAACTAGTACTTTTCAGTAATGATTATCAGGGTAATCAATTTTTTTTTTTTTTTTTTCATTTTATTTCATAAACGATATTGTATTATAGTAATCAAGTGGATAATATACAAAAAATTAAACGTTATTCAAAAATTTAATGATCCCTCCGTTTAAATGGAATATTTCACCTTTCCGAAATCCTGTGCTTCAAGTGTTGGAAAAAAATATGTTTGCAAATGTAATTTCGTTTAAGGAGGGTCGGTACACCTTTTTAACGTTTTTACATATTTTGATTGTTTCCTTCGAATGTTGTTTATAGGCGCAACATTTGTTTATTTTGCGAAAGCTTTTCGAATCTACAAAATTTAAAAAAAATGGTTTCATACAGCGAAAATCACTAGGGTTAGTAGGGTATACCTAAACTAAATTTTCTATCGACTGACAAGAAGGAAAACTCGGATACATCCTGAAATAATGAATATTTTTTAAATTAATCAACCAATTCAGTATAAACAAAAACATCGCTTTGTTTATGTAATCTTGTGCATTATTTAAAAAATGTTCATTATTCCACGATATATTCTAATTTTCCTTCTTGTCAGTCGATAGAGAATTTAGTTTAGGTATACCCAACCCTAGTGATTTTCGCTGTATAAAACCATTTTTTAAAAATTTTGTAGATTCGAAAAGCTTTCGCAAAGTAAACAAATGTCTATAATAACATTCGAAGGAAACGATCAAAATAAAAACGTTAAAAAGGTGTACTGACCCTCCTTAAAATAATCATCAGCCAATATACTCAAAGCAAAAGACCAGGACTGCAATTTTTATTTTGCACATCACACTATTTCAATATACCAGGTTTTAGGATGTTTTTAGGATCCGTTTTTACGATGTAGAAAAAGTAAACAAACCTTCACTTGTTTTGCTAAGCTCAAAACTGCGGTTTGTTTACTTTTTCGGACATCCAGTATAATCAACACGTGCACAATGATCTCAGAAAAATAAGCAAAACTTTAAAAAATTCTTATGGGTGCAACAGATTACTTATTTCCATAGTTAAAAACAAGTTCGTAGATGCAACTAATGGTATTCTTTCTTGGAAATTAATTAAAAATTATTCTAAAATTTTGACCAAAGATGCAAGTGACAGGATCCCCCCCCCCCTCTCCTTTCTATATTTCCTCTTTTTTTAAAATTCGATCTCGAAATATATAAAAAAAAAATCCCACAACTGCGGGTTGTAGTCACCAGCATCAGTCGGGTTAGACTTCGAAAATTATTCATACGGGGTCATTAAAATATTACGTAACGCTAGAAGCGGGAATGGGGGTTAAAGGTAGTGTTACGCATTGTTACGGAAGGATGGGAGAGAGGGGGGGGTCAGGCTAAGTAGTATTAAAATTATCTCAATTACTTCAGTATTGTTAGTATTACTTCAGTAAGTAGTTATTACTTCAGTAGTAGTTATTTAAAAAAAATTTTTTTTCCTAAAACTAGATTAATTTTTTATATAACTGAAAAATTGTCTTAGATATTTAAAATAATCTTGTTATGTCACTTACAGCATGTCACTGGATCAATTTTAAATTTTTCCAAAGGGGAAAAAAGAATTATTATGGGGGAAAAGGGGAAAAGGGGGGGCCCAAAGAATTATTAAGCAATTTCGAGGAGGATGTCACAGGTTGTGTTACAGGTGTGTTACAAGGGAAGAGAGGGGGGGGGGGAGTTAAAAACTGACCTATTTTGCGTTACGTAATATTTGAATGACCCCTACTTAAAAAAACCCCAATCCTTTTTATCAGCCCATAGATAATACCTAATATGCTTATTCAAATTAAACAACTCTTATCTCGGGAGAAATGCAATGAAACAGACGAACAACGATTAAATATTCACATGGAGAAGCTCAAGTGTAATTAGTGTCGAATTAAGCTTCTAATCCAAAAGTATAAACAGTCGGAGCAGATTTTACAGTTTTTTAAAAGAAAACCGTCTATTTTTCAAATTAGCACAGACATATGGTATGGCTTTCCATAGGTACAAAGAAACCACCAAAATTTTCCGGTTAAAGCCTACGCTAATTTCATTGAAGCGATCGAAAAACTTATTCATTTTTTAATGTCGGATATTTTTGTATTTGACATTGTATGTTCAAAAATGATTTTGTTTTTATTTTTATTTTTCTTCTCTTTCAGAAGGCGTAAAATAATAAACTGACTGAATTATTGAATGATTTATTTCGATATGAAGAGATGCATCACGTCACATCGGTATGTGAATCATTATTTTCCTTACCATTTCTGGATTTCATCTGCTATTTTTAAAACCTTGAAAAAAAAAAAAAAATTAATGAAAAGTCGATTTTTTCGATCCTACACCGGACTAACTCCGTGACCGAAACAAAGGATTCGATTTTACCTACACTTAAAATATATCGACGATTTGGCATTGCCCTACAGACCCGAATTCATAAATATGGATATGATCTTTAAAAATACATTCAGGAAGAAAAAGGAAAAAAATTTTTTTTTCAATATTAAGCACATTAAATATCATTTAAATTATCAGATTAAAACGTGTTAAAAAATTTTACTTTTACGCGAGAAATAAAAAAGGTTAAATTAGAATAATAAGTCAAAGTTTACCACTTCAAGGTGAAGAAAATAAAATGTCTTAATTAACAAAGATGTTTAAACACAAGAATGTGGAAGTTTGGAAAAACAAATTTCTGGTTGTAGGAGCGAAAAAAAGGTGCGAGCATAGATCCTAGACTTATTATAATTTATACGTAGAAATGTTATTAATATGCATAACGCCTTCTTTTAATTAATACCGTTTTCGTCTTGTAACACCGAGATTTTTTTGTTACCTTTTAATTATTATTTGCATGAAAATGGACTGGCTGTCAATCGAATCCAAAGAAAGAATCGGATGAAACGATTTACTATTCGCATTCGTATTTCTTATAAGAAAGTCGCAGATCGTGTAAGAAAAAAAAACGCACAATGTCAAGATTTCATTTAATAACTATTATGCAGGAAAAATTGCATGTCTTGGTCATCGGATAAAATTCAAATGACGAACGTCAAAAGTAATATCATTTTAAAGTAGAGTATTATTTATCAAGGTTAAAAGATTCATCAAAGTCTAATTTGTGTGTGTTATAACTGCAGATATACTGTATAATCGGATTTTCATAATAATGTACGTGCAAAATAAAAAAAAAAGATGAGTACAAGACGAGCTCTTGTTTTAACGACTTGGATCACCAGGAAGTTATCGAAGGGCAATATCATTGATCATTTTAATCGACCTTGTCCAACGATAAATAAAAGGTGGATCCTGCGTTTCATGATCATGGGTCCTAAAAATCTTCATGGCATCAAAAAAAATTCAATGAATTTTTATAAACAAGAAAGATCTCAGGCAGAGAAAAAATACGATTCAAGGAAAACATTTTCCAGCAGTTCTATCTTCGTCAACTGTGTCTTAAGCTTCAAGTTTTGTTCAACTAATTTTTGTATCTCAGAGCCGAAAAGTTGAATTTCAAAGATGCCACGTGATCGTTTCTTGCGATATCAAGCAAACAGCGGCCATTTTGAATTTTTTTTTCCAAATTCGACGTTTTGACTTTGAGATACAGGATTTTAAAGATACAAAAGAAAATGGAAAGAGGCGACTACAGCATAATTTTTTAAAACCCCTATACACATAAAATCTTAACGAAAAAAACGTTAAGGAAAACTAGGAACATAAACATTTGACGAAGACTTCACGGACTAAATCATTCAAAATATTAATTATTGATCATTGATGGAGTATCAATCCGACTGGCTGCATGAACTTCTGAATTTGAAAACCCAAAAAATACTGATTGGTAAACATATTAATGAATCTTCCGAATTTCTTACTTTTAATCATCTAACCCGCTGCTATATGTAAGTTCCACAAGATATGTTGGCCCTCAAAATCAAACATAATTTTTTTGATAAAAAAGAAAGAAAAAAAAAACGAAATTCGACAAAAAAAATATTAGCACAATTTTCTATCAAAACATTACCCTAATGACCTAATAATAAAATGAAAAAGCCGGTTCGGAATGCAAAATGCATGATGCACTCGAGAGTTTACCCGTGCATCGTCTCCTGAACGTCTACAGGCTCCCTCCTCTATGGAACATACCGGCCGAGGACTAAGCTATATAAATATCCAGCGCCATTGCATTCGATCCAGTACCATTGTTTTTGTGTTTAGTGCCAACCACCGTTACTTGTGGATTAGTTTCAAAATGATTTCGGTAGGTATCCTCACGGACCGGAATATTAGTGGAAGTTACGTGAAAAGTTTCTGCTGTTGATTATTCTTAAACTTTTCCTAGCTTACTTTTTTTTTTCTTGATTGAGTCCATGCTTGATTAAAACACATTTTCACTTTCGCTTTTTTAAAAATTTCAAATCGAATTTTCTTTTTATGATTTGCGAACTTATTTTCTTTTTTAGCAGTGCAGAACTTTGTGCTTGAATTTTTTTTTTTTTTTTTAATCCTAAACAATTTAAATTTTTAATGATTACGCCTTTCATTTCCTTCTTATTCTTTCCTCTTAACAATTAAATTAATTTCCTCTTAACAATTAAATTGTTTTTCTCTTTCGAAAAAAGTTTCCAAAACAAGTGATGTATTGTATTTGTTTCACATTTCAATAATATGGATTAGAACTGTGAATGTTTGATCGAATAATGCAGAGAAAAGTGCAGTGAAAAATTAATTATTTGAACGAAAAAGTGTGCATTGATGGATAATTAAAGAGGATAACTACATACTAATAACTTAAAAATGACACGAAAATTATGCTTTATGAATTTTGTGTTCCCAGGGGAAAAAAAATCTTCAACCGATAAAAAAAATTAAAAATAATAGACAAGCTTTTAGAAACTTTCCAAATGACAGCAACAAGTTAAAAGCGAAACTTAGCATTGCTTTTAGAACTTGACGCCCGAATTTTGAAAGATACCATTATGGGATTATAGATCACTTGTACCTCCCAATCATTTTAAGCTCTAACACTGGTCTATACAAAACCCAGAAAAAATATTGAAATCGGATGAACAAATTGCCTAACAAAAAATTAAAGAAATTCTCGAATAATTATTTAGGAAAAACTAGTGGATTGCTCCAAAATTTTTTAATGCTAGGATGCAAAACTTCTAAATTTCCGCTTGTATAATTGTAAAATGACTTCTTATATATTGGCTCTCAAAAAAACTGAGAATTTTAAGTAAAATTTTTTTTCAGTTAAAAAAACGTAATAACTATCATTAAATTTTTAAACAAACATTTTTATATGAAATTTTGCAGTAAAATTCTTCAGCTCAAAAAAAAAAAAAAAAAAAAAAAAAAAATATTTTCGGATTTTATTTTAAAAATCATACCATTACTCGAATAATCTTATTCGATTATTTGATTTTTCAGTCAAACTTTTAAGTTCGTCCGAAACATATCTTACGGTAATTAAGATTACATCAGTCAAAACCTACATTTTGGTAATCTGACTCCACTTTTAAAAAAATGTAATCGAAGCATATGTACTGTATAAGTGTGACTGAGAAAAAAACTCAGAATTCAGACTTAAATTAGTGTGAATGCTAACTTGACTTCGCAAGAATATTCACGACTCATAACAATTATTTATTTAAAGAATACTTTTCTTATCTCTACAACTATTGTCTTTTTTACCGCCGTGAAAACCAATCCCAGCTGTAATTACTGATAAATCTACGCTAATTCATTTTATCCTTCTTTTCTATTATTTTGAGACAACTTTTTTTTTTTTCTTTCTTTTATCATGCAAATGAATAATGAAAAGTGTTAGTATGGCCGATTTTGTAAATCTCGCAACCACCTTGAATATTAAATAATATGTCAAATACTGGAAATAAATAAATACGTAAATTAATTAATTAATTAATCTATTAATCAATCAAAAAAGGTTATTATTTTGAACAGAAATAATTGTTGCTCTAATTCCATTCTTTTCTACATCAATGTTTAACACTCTGAGGTAACAACATAAACAAATCGTGAACAGCGAAAACTAAACCTTCCGCTTAATTCAATTTTTTTCCCTATTTGAAAATGAAAGCATAGTTTACGAAATACACGTAATTATTGGTATTAAAATAAAAGTATAGTCCTGTAGGGTTTATCGAAATAATTACAATAAGATTATTAAGCCTTCCATACTATTTCTTCATGCACCCTTTTATTATCTATTATTTCGTGTTTGATTGGAACATAATTCTTATTAATAATAAAATAATTGTTTCGCATAATCGTCTATCTGCATAACATTATACTGGGAGATGCCGCGTGAAATAAAATAATAATTAAGATTATTCAATACAATGAAATATTTTTTAAATCGTTTTATCATTACTTTTTTTTTTTTTTTCGTTTTATGTAAATTAAAAAAACTTTTTCAACTTTTCCTTTTAAAATTTTAGGTAATAATCGGAGTTTTAGGATTTACTGCTTTTGTAGCAGCCGCTCCACAAGTACAACAGAGTACTATACCACCCATTCCTATTATTAGAGCGGAAGCTAATCATAACTTAGATGGCAGTTATAATTTTCAGTATGTACAATAATTTATTTTCTCTCATTTTCAAAAATTTCATATTTATTTACCAAAAAATAATTTTTCTTCAATTAAAATTTAGATATGAAACTGGTAACCAAATAACTGCACAAGAACAAGGATCAATAAAAAACCAGGGAACTGATGCTGAAGCTTTGTCAGTTCAAGGATCTTACTCCTACATTGATCTCGATGGAAACCAAATCACAGTCAACTACATTGCTGATGGTAAAAATCACTAACGATTGCTCATTCATTTCACCTATAAATTGATCTCAATTTGTATTTTTAGAAAATGGATTCAGAGCTGATGGTGCTCATCTACCCCAAGCTCCCCCAATTCCACCAGAAATCCAAGAAGCCCTTGCAAGGAATGCTGCAGAAGAAGCCAACCTCAGCCCCCAGCAACTTGAAGAGCTTAACTCTGGCAGATACATTGGAAACTAGAATGTGTTACTAGGCTGTATATGTAAATGGTTGTGAATGTTTAAATTCAAGCGGTTTGATTTAAAAAGAAATAACGGAATGACTATCTTGATAAATGAAATATTATTTTTTGCTATAGTCATTCTGGTTGCAAATTTTCAAAAAATTTGCTTCATGAGATTATACTCCTCATATATAACTTTTGTATTATAAACACCTTGCATTCTTAAAGATTGTTAGGAGTATAAAATCATTTGATGTAATCTTTTTTTTCATAGTGAAAAAAATTTAATTTTATATAAAATTCCACTTCTTTTTATATATTTAATATAACTAGTCAAAACATGCGTTTTTTATTGTTAAGTTTAAATGACATGTTATATTATGGACGATTTTACAAAAATAAGATAAAAGAACTTGTCCATGATATTACAGATTCATACCATTCTAATTTAACAGTGTGCTAAATTCATTTATTCAAACTGCTTGAATTTGAGTGAGTGTGTCTTTTTTATACTCATTAAATTAATGATTTTTATTATCAATTCCATTATTTATTAATAAGTCCTTTCTGTAATATTAAACCTCATTCCGGCGACTAGGAAAACTTCAATTCATCGCATGCTAATGTTAAGGATTTATCCTTAAAATAGAAAATTAAAAGTCTTACCTTACTGTTCCTATCTTCTTTTAAACTGTTTTTTAATGAGCACACACTAGTAACATTTCAAAACACTTCCTTTTTACCAATAAATCCTCTTTTATTTGTCAAAAACCGACCTTCTCTCGAATTACATTACATTGTTTACTGACGTTTTTTTCGTGGTAGCAGAAGACGATCAATTGTTTTTCAAAAAATACCGGAAATAAATTTTGAAAATTCCAGGCATCCGAATTTTTTTAAGCTTGGAAAGGAGCAGATAAAAATATTAAGAATTAATAAACGTTTAATTTAAAAGTTGCATTAGTGCTTTAAAAGATTGTTTTAAGTCATCATCACTGATGCTAAACAGAAGCGTTAAAAGTTTGAATTTCAAACTTTGCCCGCGAAGTGGCAACAAAGTGTCTTCTGCTTCGGCAATTTCCAGTAATTTCGAATATTAGTCAATATTATTGATTTACTTCAGTCCGGAGCTTTTTGGAATTGCAATCGGAAGAAATGGGTTTCAGCACCATTCATTATAGTCACCCTAGGAAATATGGGCAAGGGTCACGATCCTGGTAACGTATATTTTTAATTTTACGATGTTGTTGATTGTACATACAGTATATCTCTGTTTCGTTACTTCCAATTTTTTTTTTCTTTCTTGTAATTTTGCAGCCGCTCTTGTGCTAATGGCCATGGTTTAATCCGAAAATACGGTCTTAATCTTTGTCGGCAATGTTTCCGCGAGTATGCGGCAGATATTGGATTTAAAAAGGTATTCATAATTTCAATATTCAGACATAACCTTTATTCAATCAAATTGCTGATGATGCCTTTTTTCTTTCAGCTGGATTAAAATTAATTTTAGGTGAAGCTGGATTTAATTTAATTTTAAGGATTTTCTGTAATAAAATGTAAATAAATATTTATTTTAAAATAAGAGAAGCATTTTTTTTTTTTTTTGAAAGCATTGGGCCAATCTTTGCAATTAACCTCAACCGTTGTTCAATTAAAAAATCATTCAAAGGACAACTAAAAAAGTAAATATATCAATCAACTATGCATCCAATGAATTGTCATTAGACAGTTATTAACAAAAGCAAGCAAATAAGGACAAACGATCAAATTAAATTTTATAATACATTAAAATAGTTTTACATAATCCAAAATCCTGATGAATATTTTTAAAAAAATAACTCAGACAGGCTTTTGAAGTACACATGTTTCGCTGTATAAAAACTCTATTTGTTTGAGTTTTTTGAATAACTTATCAATAAAAATTAAATATCAACGCATGGCAAAAAATGTTTTGGAACTTCATAAATAGTTCGAATTTTAAACTTTCCCCGCGATGAAAAGTGACGACTGAGTCGCCCGCCATGTTAATCTATAAAATTGTCTTCTGCTCCGTTCAACCCATTTTTATTATCATTTCGACATGTAAACAAAACCGTTGTTTTTTAAATCTTTTATCAGTACTTTTTTCTTCCTCTACACGTATTTTGTACTTAAATTTGTTGTTATTTCACTTTTCTTACGGCAAGATGACAAGGGACCAAAAAGATGTTAACGAAAAAAGTAGTATATTACAAGGGATCAACCCCAAAACGCAACAGGTAATTTTTAAAAATGCGTAGGTTGGATTTTTACCGTAATTTAACTCGACTTAAGCAGGTGTAATTTGTAATCGTCAAATTGTTTTTGTAACAAAAACCAAAAATTAAGAAAAAAATTTGGGCTTTTGAATGGAAATTTTTTAACTGACAATTTTAAAGATTATTTTGTCGGCGTTGATATATGTCAGACTTTTTCAAACCAGAAAAATCCGGATTTTATTAATGAAATTTTATAATAATTTAAATTAATTAGCGTCTACAAACTTTTTTCATTTATTAAATTCTTCTTAACAGACATTCCAAGGATTAAATTCTCCAGAATCAACTGGATCCTTAATGATCTGAAAGGGTTGATTGATTCACCAACCAGTAATGGTTTGCAATCATCCCTTCCTTATGCCAGTTTCAACTACATTAACTCAATAATTGGAAGTGGCGTGATTGGTATGCTATATTTTTTTTTATTGATCTTATAAATGAAATACTTAGTATCAAAGTGTCTTATTTTCAGGAATGCCATATGCACTTCAGCAGTCAGGTTTTGCATTAGGCTTGCTATTACTGGTATTCGTTGCCATTGTAACTGATTATTCATTGGTTTTAATGGTACGTGGAGGACATCTAGCTGGAACATTTTCATATCAGGGTTTAATGGAGGCATCTTTTGGACGCCCTGGTTACATCTTGTTGAGTGTTTTGCAGTTTATTTATCCTTTTATAGGTAAATTTTTTTTAAAATTTCTTTTAGCAAAAATAACTTTCTTTTATTTAATTATATGCTCAATCAACAATTTTATGTTTCAGCAATGGTGTCATATGATGTAGTTGTTGGGGATACTATAACTAAGGTTTTTATGAGAACATTCAGATTAAGTCATGATTCCATTCTTGCACAGAGAGGAGTTGTTGTTGGTTTAGCTACAATTTTTGTCACATTGCCATTATGTTTATACAAAGACATCGCTCGCCTGGCAAAAGTGTCTTTATTTTCATTGGTTTGCGTTGGTTTCATCCTTCTCTGTATTTTTGTAAAATTTTTTGCTCTTTATGGAGATGTGTAAGTATTTAGCTTTATAAAATTTTTAAAAAACTTAAAACTTATTTCAAGTTCTGTTTTGCTTTAAAAGTCCTAGATCAGGGGATGCTTGGAGTTTTGCAAACTGGAATATTATTCCCTCCATTGGAATTATGGCTTTTGGTAAATATTACAAATACTTTTAAGATGGGATACTAAACAGAATCATCTAATAATGACGAATTTTTTTCAAATAGCTTTCATGTGTCATCATAATACTTTTCTCATTTATGGAAGCATCAAAGAAGCAGACCAAAGGCGCTGGGACAAAGTAACACATATATCTCTTTTCATATCTTTTCTTATAGCTGCTATGTTCGGTATTGTTGGTTATGCTACGTTTACTGGATACTCCCAAGGTAAAAAGTTAGATATGTTATTCTGATATACTGAAAATATTTGAATTAATTTTCTTTCCCTTAGGTGATCTCCTGGAAAACTACTGCCCTGATGACGATCTGATGAATTTTGCTAGGATTTTTTTCAGTGTAACAATTTTACTAACTTATCCTATTGAATGTTTTGTTACAAGAGAGGTTCTCGAAAATACAGTTTTTCACAACGTTGAAGATACGGAAGGAATGTTTCAAAATCGGCACTTTCTTGTTACATTTTCCATTGTTATGATTACTTTTTTAATATCGATGTCTACCGATTGTTTGGGAGTTGTTTTGGAATTAAATGTAAGTTCTTTTTTTATAGTTTTCAGAAAATATAAGAAAGAGCTCTAATTTCATGCTGGTTTTCAGGGTGTATTAGCGGCCGTACCATTAGCGTACGTTCTGCCTGGACTTTGTTATATAAAATTGGAACCTTCACCCTTCTTTTCCAAAGCTAAAGCCCCCGCCATTGGTTTGGTTTTGTTCGGTTTAGTAGTTGCTGTCTTAGGCGTATGTATTTTATTTCAAATATTGATATTTTTCGTTATTGAATGAAAATGATTTATTTTTTTAGGTTGTGTTTATGATAATGGATTACAAAACAATCGGAAATTGCAGTCACGGAAAGGTCATGGAATACTGTTTTCAAAACGCCAGTACTTCAGTTCATTAAGAAAACAAGTATCAAATTTCAAGAATCATATCATTAAAATGATTTATTCTTAGGAAAATAAAATTAAACGAATTTTAGCATAAAAGTCAAATTAGGTAGAAGCTATATTAGGTAGCTTAAATTATATAATTTAAGGCTTGATATTTTTAAAATTTTACTTGTTGGTTTGAATTAGTCTAAAAGTGACTGACAATACATTATCGTCTATTGATTGCGCATTTAGCTGCCTAAATTATACAAAATTTAAAAAATCGTACTTGCTAATCGAAATACCGTCATATACTGTATTATGAATTAGAAAATTACTTTTTTTTAGTCAGTAATAGCTACAATTATTTTTAGATGACTTAATCTTTATGTAGAAAAATTCTAGGAAGATTATATATGTGGCAAATTTTTTTCTGATTATGAATCTTAATATTAGATACGGGCAAGGAAAGACTGGTGATAATTTTGGACCATTGCAATGATTAGATTTTAATTCGTACTATAACAATCATAAACGTTTTTCGAGAGTAAAATTTTACATTTTAAAGATTTCTCTGGCGATACGGGTTAATATTAATATTTTTTAATATTTAAATTTAATAAATAGTTGTAGAATATGTTTTATACTTAAAGTTTTTTTAAAATGAAAATTTATCCAGCAGCCATTGGATAATTTTTCATATGCAAACGATGACGTTTATAAATGTTGTGATTTAAAAAATTAGATGTACTGTACAATTTAATATGACATTGTAACACTTTATTACATACGGATTCAATGCATGTAAAAAAGTTTGTTTTTATGAGCTCCAACTATGGTATCAGAAGGAGGGAAAAAAAGACAAAATAATTTTGTCAATAATTTAGCAATAAGTCGAAAGAATGCTAAAACACGACTTCAACAAATTTGATGTAACAATTATTACGCTTGTCTTATCTGTGATCATATGTTGACATCATCTGTGGACCAAAAACTTTTTTTTTTTTTTTTTTTTTTTTTTTGTAAAACGAAGTAAATTGTTTTTATTAACGAAATTAAAATTTTATTTAGATAGCCTGTTATTTTCGACTATTTAGTTTTAAAAAATTTTTAGTTAAATCGACTGAATTATATCAACGACATTGTTAATCAATTTTGTTTTCGGAAAAATTTTATTTTTCAGTTTTAGGCTGTTTTTTTAGTTTTAATTTAGATTTAGTTAAAAAATCTAGTCCACGCCATCAATCATACCAAATTATTTGTTCTCATCGCATGTATTAAGCAATTATATTATGACAATATACATTTTAAGTACATTATATGTTTTCGATTTTTTCAAACGCTATGTTTAAAAACTGAATTTGAGATGAATAATGCAGTAAAATGGATCATGCATTAGCATGTTTTGAGCATTCAGAAAAGCGCGTGTGAAAAAGAATGGCTAAAGCATGGCTAATGCATTTTAAGATTTTGCCGGATACTTTGGTTCCAAACAAACTTCGATTGCTTTGATGCGAAATCAATGTTAAATGATGTAGTATTACTAAATGGTTATCAGTATCTCAACTTGCTTTTCCAAGCTGGTTCTGATTAGCTACACTTTAATTTCAGCATGGCGCAACGACATTTCACTTTGAAGTTATTTCGCCTTGTTTTTTTCTGCATATGTTTTCTGTACCAAGTTGGGGGAAAAAATTAAACTAAGTGCAACAATTTTTTAAAAAAAATCTGTTCATGTATATTACTATACTATAACTAGAATACTAAAACTTACATATTCTCTTTTTACATTATTCACAGTAGTTTTCCCGAAAGCTTAAGTAAACTAATTCTCTTTTTTCAATTCTTAATTATTAACATTAGTCTGCATTAATAGTGCAAAATCGATCTTAAAATGAATAGAAGATCTCTGTTCTTCTACTTAAACGGAAAAGTTGTACCTCTATGTATTTTCTTTTCCTTCTTGTCATGATGTGACTGCTAATTCTCGGTCAACATGCTGCAGTATCATTCTATCAAAAATAGCTACTATTTTTAAAAGTTTCTTTAATAGGTAAAAATTTACTTTTTAAAAACTTGACCGACAATGATCTTATCTTGAGCTGATTAATCATTTCTTTTTTGCTTTTTTTCAGTCAAAAACAAAAAAAAACAAAACTTTTAATTAGGAGTTATTTGACATACACAGCAATGAGGAAACCAAAATGTATCCGAATACAGTCTTTCCCCATTACCTTCTAAAGCGACTAGACGTTTTTGAACATACTGCTGTTCGCAGCGTGATGTGTATCCATTTGGAAGAGAGCATATACCATTGCACTGGCTGGATCTGCACGTAAGGCAAAAAAGGGAGAATTATAATCGAGTGGAACTCATGGTTTATGATTAAAATGCGGTTACCGTAGATTGGGGTGAAGTTGAAAGGAAATTCAAAAAAAAAATTCTAGGTTTATTTTAGGCACTAAAAATAAAATTTTTTTATTTCATTAAGTGAATATTGTTTTTGGGATAGGCCTATTTAAGTAAAAAATTTTATTTTTAGTGCATAAAATAAACCTAGAATTTTTTTTGAATTTCCTTTTAACTTCACCCCAATCTACGGTACAATTTGGCCAAGTAAAAACTACTCGCCCCATTTTTTTAGTGGTTTTCATCAAATTTTAGTTTTCATTTACATTGAAATTAAGCTAGGCTCGGCTAAGATTATAAATGTTTAAGTACTTACATGCAAGTTTCACTACGAACTAGCTGAGTGTATCTATCATCCACTTCATTTAAATTTACTGTGTACATCCAATTCCCTCTTGTATTGAGGGCAGCTCTAGGCATTATAAATGAAGGTTGAGTTGGGCATAAGCTCGTACTGCTTCCTGGAGGTGCTTGGCGCTTTTTTCTTTGGCTGTCATCTTTCGACCTCTTATACCTGAAATAAGTCATTAATAAATCGTGTAAAGAGGAAAAAAAATCAACTCAACTTTTAAAAAATGTTACCTTTTCCACCACTGTACAGATTGAACGGGTTGGGCGGTAGGTTGAACAACAGTGGAACTGTACAAAAATCCACCACCTTTATTGATATATTGAGTATCGGAGTAGCCAGGAGGTTGCTGCAAAGCGTTTGTTAACAACTGAGGATCAATTTTATATCTTCTATCTGGATAACCACCCTAAAACATGTAAACATTATAATGTGAAAAAAACCTACAAAAAAGTTTATGATGGGAAAAAATTATTTGAAAAGATATGAGGAGTAAAGCTCTTTCATCAATAAAACGTACAATTACAAGTGCATAAACTTACCTCTAATGATTGTGAAATATTAGTTGTTATAGGACCAAATGATATTGCCGGCTGAATTAACGGAGGAGATCCGTAGTAAACCTGTGGTACCGGAGGTGGTCCGTAAACTTCTTGGGGTCTGGGGCCATATGTTAATGGTCGCCTGTCAAAAGTAACATAATCCGACATTCATTAAAATTTGCAATCGAAATACACAGCAACATTTTGACTTATGCGCTCCGAACTGTCGGAGGCATGTAAGTTCACTTTTAATTGTACCGACTGTCTTAAGGCCATAAATTTGCATAAATATTATTTTGTAGGTGATACTTGGATAATGAGAACGTTTTCACGAGTGTAAATAGCAACGATTTAATATTAATTGCAAAATGCTAAATTAATATAGTGATTTTTTTTTAAAAATAATTTTATAATAGTATCGAGAACTGTATTTCTTAAGACTCTACATTCTCTATCGTGATCATTTTCGGGGAAAAAATTCTGAATTCAGTTTTTCTTATGTTGAATTGCAGTGAAATGACACTTCAAATTTATTGATTGCAGAGTTCGAATGACCTCATTATAGACTTTTTCACTTATTAATAACACAATATCAGAAATAGAGCAGCTTATTTATTAAATTTCCTTTCACTTTTTAAAGCTTATCGAATTTTGGGAAGTACGTTGTGAAAAATGAGTCAAAATAAATTGCACATAAGTACAAATTGCCAACTAGAGGGCAATTAATAATGTTGACCTGACGTCAACAGTAGTTTATCCAATATGAAAATGAAGTGACCGACCGTTAAATATTTTGCTCGAGTATATAAAGAAAAAAAAAAAAATTATCGGCCACCCATAAAATCAAAGCAACATTTCCCAATAAAACCGAAATGATATTTTACCTATCGTTAAAGTTATCCTTTGACTCATCGCTGAGAAGAGTATTGTAGTCGTATCCCCATTTTTCGATGAGATAACGTATTAATTGCCTGAAAAAAGAAAAATTAAAAAATACAAAATATTAATCAAATGAAATATCATGAAATTTAAGCAAACTGGAACAACCATTTATTACAGAGACGGCGTGTTCGCAAATGCAAAAAAAGTCATTACTATGTCATTTCATCAAAGATTAAAATCTTCTTAAATCACATGCTGAGAGATCACCAGATGATGAAAGACCATTTAACTTCCAAGTCGTAGCTCAAATTAGCTTCAAAAAAGTTTCCTATACATCTTATTCTTCACAGTGATTTCTTATTTAAATTATTGGGGCATAATTTCCATTTTTAATATCTCAAAGGGTCATCTTTTTTTAGCGCAATTGATTAAACTCCACACTTACTTTGGATAATGGTCCACCGATTCGCAATATGTGGTACCAGGTTTTGCGCAGGTAGGAGTGCGTCCCGGAGGAGCTGGCACATATTCGAAATTTTTACAAACTCCATATTGTGTACACTGAGGATTCGCTGATAAAATTGGAAGAAATATCAAAATAGCAGCAGTGGAAACCTTTAAAAAATAAAAAAAATAAAAAAATTAATACTATAAATAAAATATGAAAAAAAAACTCTGACAGAAGTCGTCGTTTTGTTTCCAAAAGATTACGTGTTTTTCTTATAATTCATGGATTATGTGAACGCCCTTAAAAAAAAAGTCGTGGGATTCCATGCGTCATTTATGGTTAAAAGAAAGAATGAAGAAGAATCGCAACATTTCACTCGATTATTTAAAATCGTGAACAATATATTTCGGATGATTCCATCGATAGATTAAAATCATTGATTTAAAAAAAAAAAAAAAAAAAAAATGATTCATACTTGAATTAAAATAGATCTAATTGATTTCATAACGATCTGCGAGTTTGTTATAAGTTACGGGTGAATGATTAAGTGGAACATACACATATATTGTGACAATGCAATTCTTAATACTGATTATTCATGAGCTTACGACCGGTTTCTTCGGCATCCGCCGAAAATAAAATAAAAAATTTTTTAATAATGCGAATAAGTTAAACAATGAATGCAAAATTTGAAAATTAAATAATCTTAAAAAAAAAGATGATTTTTTTAAAAATAACTTGTCTCAAAAACTGGGCGGTATCGGTACTTAAAACTAAAAATAATACGTATGAGGAACATACAGCGTTTAGGGGTATCGCAAAAGTTTTAGAGGATCGATGGCACAAAGTCGTGGTTTTGAAAAAAAAAAAAAAATTAAAGCGCTGGCATTTTTTGGTGTAAAAACGGTTTAAGAGCATTTAAAATATATCTGCACAGGTGTGTTGCCCCACTTTTGTTGTCTGGTTGTACAGAATAATAAGAGTTCAAAGAGTTCATTATTTACCAAATGGGAAGTCTAGACAGTTAAATTTAAGACGCTCTGACCTAGACGGCGGATAATTACGTTTGAGGGGCATGGGATTTAAATTACGTTAGCGTTTTTATATTCTCCGAAAATGGGAGTAAAAACAAGGGTAGGAAAACGACTTCTTATATTTTTCCTGATGCAGAAAGCAAAACGAAAACAAGAAAAACATCAAGAACAAAAGGCATAAAGAAATAAGAAAAGTAAAAATTATGGGACGAAAAGAAAAATAAATACAGTAAAAAATTCCTTTCATATCAGATCGCTTTCAGTTTCTGTCCCGCTAAAACCAGTAGACAAACATGGAGCCAGTCCCTTTCGGATAAAAGCGAAGTTTAGCTAACACTGCCAATTTTACTCAAGGGTCCGAATCCGATGCAGGCGCTGATGCCGATTCCATGTTATTTATTTAACTCCCGATTCCAATTCCGATTCCGATTTCGGCACCGACAACCGATGCCGACGCCACCAAGTATCGATTATATCCGATCCCACATTTGATTCCGATTTTAGTGAGTCATAGAGCCATTCTAGACGATTCTTAAATCAGGAGTGCCGATGCCGATGCCATAAGCCGCGGCCGGCTAAGTATCTCGGGTCGATGCCGACGCCGATGCCAGCACTAACAATTTCGCAGAGCCGATGCCGATTTCGGATATTAAAAAATATTTTCAAGCTCCGAACCCCCGATTTTACTCAAGTTGAACTGCACAATCACAAAGGCGAATTATGTAGCTTAGACACCCATGGGTCATTTCGGGTATTGGACCCCCCAACAGAGGATTCGCCCTCCGGACCCGTTAATGCTGTTCGGTGTTACTATATGGTATTGAAATATGAAAGCTCTTGAAGGTTTCTAAACCGAAGTCCGGGGGCGAAGCCCTTGGTGGGCGTTGAGTCGAAGCCCTCAAATGGCCCATAGCTTACTTTAACTATACAAATTATTCCCTTATTTTAATGCTTCAATTTAATTTCCTGTATTGCAACCCCTGTAAATTGTGGCCAGGGGTCCGAAGCTTGAAAATTTTGACCGATGCCGATGCCGGCATTTTTAAATATCCGAATCCGATGCCAATGGCATCATATTTTTAAATATCCGAAATCGGCACCGGCACAGCAAATTGCTAGTGCTGGCATCGGAATCGGAATCGGACACCTGATTTTAAAAATCGTCTAGAATGGCTCTATGATTTTTTTCCCACTAAAATCGGAATCAGAGGCGGCACCGGGTGTTAAATGCCGGAATCGGAATCGGGAGTAAAACAAGTAATATGGAATCGGCATAGGATTCGGACCCCTGATCATGACGGCTGAACTTTGCTTTCACCTTTTTCGTGGGATGGGGGAAGGGGGAAAAAACGGGAGTGAAAGCCGAAAAAGATTTTAAATTTGAGTCCATTAACACCAATTTTTGGGGAAAAGTCGTACTCTCTCTAAAATTATGTGGGTCGTGCTCAGGAGTGCCCATCATACACTCAGGATCACCAATCACTCGGAAAAATGTTCCTAAAAAAATACTTTTTCCCCGTATTTTTATTTTTTTTCGATATACAGTATTCTTTCTTTCATAAAATCCTGTTTAAAAATATAGTTCTTGATTCGAAGACAACTACTAAATTTGGTGCATTCTTCAAATTTTTCTACGAGACAGAAATGATATGAAAACCACGCCCAGGAAATATGTTTTTGTCACCCACACGAGAAAAAGTTTAAATAAGACCGAAGACTGTCACGACCTTGTAAACGTATAACTAATTAAAACAAACAAGCGCCAATTTCAAGGACCGACCTGACACCCGGTCCCTGTGGCCGATACTTGTTTGTTTAAGTGAAAATACGAAGTAACAATTTCGCGCGTAACCAAATTTTTCGGTAAAATAAAACGATTGAAATAATCCAACTTGCAGGGATTTGACTCTTGTATCGTTCGCATAGGGATTCCAGATGAAGTTCAATCAACCAATTTTTGAATAGCTCATTAACGAACAAGTCAACTTTCTCGAGTCAAGACTGAAGAAACAAATGAGTAACAATATTATGCTTCAGATATGATAGCTTTTTTGGAAGATGATATAATTAAGAGTTTTTTAGCCAATCGAACTTTTTTTTTTTTTTAAACTTCCTAGTTATGATCATGACCCGACTAATGATGCAATAAAAGCAAATCCCAACAATGAATCCAAGTGTTATTAACAAAGTCAAGATCTCTTTTATTAGATCTACGACTTTTGAAGAAACAATAACCGCGGATATTGATACAGATTCTAAAAAATAAAGGTTTAAAATATTAAAGGGCTCATTCTTCAGTCTTCAACGCAAAATAAAAAATCATGTCAGTAAGGCAATTAAAAAGAGATTTACGTTTAGTTTCTTCAATTCCGAACAATACAATCCAGTTAATTTAAAATATAAATAAACGGTCTCTCTGGTCATTTTATGTCACTGCTCATTTTTTTTTTATGATTTCCTCATTCCTTTATGACAAACTATGAATTGCACATTGATTGGCAAATATTCACGCCCGGCCCGATATCGATTTTTTTTTTATTTGGATAAGTGGCACGTTAAAAAATGCTTTCGTGAAAGGTAATTACGTCGAGAATCCACATATAAAACATAACCTACCTAGAAAAATTGTTAAATTAGTGTGTAAGTATCCTATCATTTGGCATTTTGCTTTGAGATGACCAGTAGCAGTTCATCCCGCAAACAGTGAAATGTCAACATACAAATGACATAACACTTTCCTTTCTTTCTTCAAATGTCGTCTTTTCGGCACAATATATTTTTCTGTATATTTTTGTGTAATGACTTATGAACATGCTCATTGGGGACCCCCGAAAGAAAGGGAATTAAAAGAGTGCGTAGGTTTAAAAAATCAGAATTTGAAATACAAATAAAATTGTAGAGTACAAAGAGTTGCATAAGCAAGAGAGATAATTTCCACAAAATTATTGCGAGAACAAGGAAAACTTTTTTTTTTTTTTTTTCTCGCGAAGTGAATTTAGGTCCTTAACGTTTTCTAAAAACGGCCGTAAGTCTTTTCAAATTTAGCGTGTTAAAATCGTATTTGTCCCGTTTTAATTTTACTGGCATAAGCAGCGATCATAATTAAAATCTGATTGACATTGAACTTGACTTAGAAACGATAAGTATATGTAAAAAATCGTGACAGATTAGTTTTATGCTTTGTGTTTTATGCTAGTTTTGCGAACCGTAGTTCTCTGCATAGACAACCCGAATTTTAATCATTTTATTTCGAAAAAAAAAGATGAACCGGTTTTTCTCCAAATAATTTCTTCTGCCCAATTATGCGGGGATACGCTCAGAGCTCAGACCGTTGCACTGCTCAATGTTCTCAAAGGAAAATTTGAATGATTTATTAATGTCGCAGGCAATATGTCAAATCCGTCATTTTGTAAAATGTCTGATCGTTTTATAAACTCAGTCATTTTGTCAAACAATATTACATTACAATTTCATGTATTAAACGTTTTGCAAAATGACTGGAATTTTGAATCATTTTATAAAACGTCTAACGCCAACTCGTAGTTTTATAAAATGATAAGAAATGATTTAATTTTTTTTTCCAATTTATCAAACGAAGAAAAACAATAATAAAGGCTCTATTAAAAGTTTTTTTTTTTTTTCATTTATTGTCGTCAAAAATTAATATATTTTTTGCTTGAGGTAATTTGAAATTGAACCTAAATTTTAACCTAAATTAAAAAATTGAATCTAAAATTTATAAAACAAAAGGAATGGAATTTAAAATACATATTATTTGTTTCCGCAGGTTAAAGAGTGGTGGCACCGGCTATTACATTTCATGCCGGCCTTATAACAGGCACACCGTTTATTAGCACACTGATTTTTGCTAATCTTACAATTACATTTCTTAAAGCCCTGGCCCCCAAATAACGATGTGGAAGATACGGCCTCTCGGATGGTAATAAATGTATTTTCTGGAATGGGCTCGGTCATTTCTGCTCCCGATTCCGAAAACTGACTTCGAGGGAACCAGTTTTTTAACGTCCCTGAACGAGTTCCGATGCGATATACGCCATTCCTCATGTCAGTAATTTTACCCAATATATTGGGCAATCAAGTGGATTGAAAGCGGAGCAGAAATGACCGAGCCCATTCCAGAAAATACATTTATACCATCCGAGAGGCCGTATCTTCCACATCGTTATTTGGGGCCAGGGCTTTAAGAAATGTAATTGTAAGATTAGCAAAAATCAGTGTGCTAATAAACGGTGTGCCTGTTATAAGGCCGGCATGAAATGTAATAGCCGGTGCCACCACTCTTTAACCTGCGGAAACAAATAATATGTATTTTAAATTCCATTCCTTTTGTTTTATAAATTTTAGGTTCAATTTTTTAATTTAGGTTAAAATTTAGGTTCAATTTCAAATTACCTCAAGCAAAAAATATATTAATTTTTGACGACAATAAATGAAAAAAAAAAAAACTTTTAATAGAGCCTTTATTATTGTTTTTCTTCGTTTGATAAATTGGAAAAAAAAATTAAATCATTTCTTATCATTTTATAAAACTACGAGTTGGCGTTAGACGTTTTATAAAATGATTCAAAATTCCAGTCATTTTGCAAAACGTTTAATACATGAAATTGTAATGTAATATTGTTTGACAAAATGACTGAGTTTTATAAAACGATCAGACATTTTACAAAATGACGGATTTGACATATTGCCTACGACATTAACAAACAGACGGTTTAACCGATCCCAACAGCAATGTGGTCAAAGAGGGGGGAAACGGGGTTTTGGTCTCCCTGAGCGGATGTTTGAATTTTCTCGTGAAATCTTTTTTCTTCGCAAGTAAATTTCTGCTCTGTTCCATGTTAATACCGCTCATTTGGACCGCCTTATGGAACTCTATGCTCCTGCTCTTTCGGTTTCTTTTGACAGGCTACAGACCAACCTCTCCAATCAGGGATGAAAAATCGAAGCCAAACGAACCGATCCCGGGTTTTTTGTCTGAGAAAATTCGAACCGAACCGAATTTATTCAAAAATTTTAATTAAAAAACCAAACCCAACCCGAACCCATTTAAAATTAAAAAAGGTTTAAAACCGAACTGAAACCAAACCCAAATCAAGGATAGAAAAAACTCGAACCGAACCGAACCCGGGTTTTTCTGTCAGAGAAAATTCGAACCAAACCGAACCTTTTAGAAAATTTTGATTAAAAAATTGAACCTAAACCCGAACCCATTTAAAATAAAAAAGGATTTAAAACCGAACCGAAACCGGGTTATTTTTTAAAAATAAAAACCGAACCGAAACCGAACCGAAACCGGGTTATTTTTTAAAAATAAAAACCGAACCGAAACCGAACCGAAACCGAACCCACATCAAGGATAAAAAAGCTTGAACCGAAATCGAAATCGAATCCAAACCTTTTTATAAAAAAAATGGCAAACAGAAACCGAACCGAAACCGGGTTATTTTTTTTAAATAAAAACCGAACCGAAGAACTGAATAAAACTAAAACCATTTTCTTAAAATTTAAAAAATCCGGTTCTTTACTAAAAACCGAACCGAAACCGGGGGGAATAACAAATAACCGAACCGGAACAGAACCCGAGCCTAATAAATTTCTAAAACCGAACCGAAATCTGAAACCGGTTTTGTACTAAAACGAAAAAGAAAACCGAACCGAACCAAACCGCATTTAAAGAATTTTGGATCGTTACCCAACAGGCCCGTAGCCAGGGGGGGGAGGGGGCAAAGGGTGGCTCCGTCCCCCTTTAAAAAAGCTTGAGCCCCCCTGTAAATTTGACTTGGCCCATGTATATCCCCTATCTTCCATGTTATAAGGGGCTATTTGGAGTCCCCCCTTAGAATATCTTGTGCCCCCCTTTGCTTCTCAGGCTACCGAACCGAACTACGGACCTAGTACCCGAATCGATCCCTTCTTGATGGACAACATTTTAACCAAAACCAAACTGAATTCAGCTTTTCAATTTAAAAAAAAACCGAACCGTTTTTATTTTTTGAGCGGTTTGCCATTCCTGCCTCAAACTCCACATTCCCAACAGCTTTGCAAACTTACATCGTGAAATATGTACAAATTTTAATTCGTCCGAACTTGCATAATGCAGCAGAACTAGGCGGTATATGCCGAAGCATATAATAAGCAATCATTTTATTAGTTTTCGGTATTAATATTTACCTTTCACAACAAAAGTAAGACGTTATAAATGTTAGGTTTGATTTTAAACATCATGTTATGTATATTATTTTGCAATAAATTGATTTTTACTTTTGAAGTTTGATCACGTTTTTTTACAGACGAAAGAAAGAACTTCTTTTTTTTTTCCTTTTCTTTCGAGATCATGACGATAAATTTATTACAGCATTTACCGGGAAAAATCAAGTTAGTAAACTTGCCTTGTCAATCAAACCACGATTTTTTTTCTGTCAACAGTTTAAAAAATATATATGGGCGCTATGGCACTTTTTCATTCATTCCGATCTTAATTTTTTTTTTATTGTTATGTTGACGCGTTTCGACGGCGATAAAAAAAAGAAGAAAAAAAAAAAGATTTTTTTTTAAAATAATTATTTAAAGAATTTGTCCTTAGATTACTAAGCTGTCAGTTATCTAGTCATGTGATAAAAATCGATATAATGATCATGTTTAATTAGGAAGAAAAAAGCCTATGCCGGACAATGGCAAATTAAAATTATAACATTATTGACAATTCGACACACCCACGGTTGATCGTAAAGATCCCCCGTAGTTTTTCCCGATGTTTGACAAACAAGGTCATTTTAAAAGATTGGAAAAAACAACCCGAAATGAGTCCTGTTACGAATTTTTAAAACTAAAATGATTTTTGAGCAAGTTTTTGCAAAATGCGATTTTATCAGAACGGACAGAAAGAGGTTAAGTATATTTTTTGTATGTTTAATGTAAAATCTTTCTAATTCGGGATTGTTGGACAGATGTATTTAAATAACTTTAGGGCAAACAAAACAAACAGTAAATAGTAACTCGTTACTTTTATTTGGATAAGAAAGTCGAAGTTCAATAAATCGAAATGATGCTATCTTCTACTTCTCTAACTCAAAAAAATGAGACTTCATGCATGCGGTGTATCATTTTTTGGAATAAAGAAAATGCAGGAAAATATTTTTTAAGGCGATATTTTGTAGTTTGTAAAATTATTGAAGACAATTCACTAAAGATGATCATTTACATTCTTTACTCGTTACAACCGTATTAGGCAGTCAAATAAAAAGGATTCCAATGAGCTTACATTCAATGATTAAGATCAAATTTTTCCCACTTAGATTACGGATTTGCTTTAAAAATTGCTATCATCAATTAACATTTTTCCGTGGATTTAACCCTTTAAAAGTCGGTCCAACTTTAAAGTTGATGCTCGAGAGTTCTCGAGCTCAATATCCCCGAAAAATGTAAAGGTATTTTCAGGAAAAAATTCTCGAGATCCTTTTTGCAGAAATTTCGAGATTTCCGAATTCTAGAGAAATTCATTTTTTAAATTTCGAAAAATCCAGATTTTCGAGATTTTAAAATTTTTAAATATCGTATCCTTGATTTTTCGGATTTTTAAATTTCTCGGTAAAAAAGCAATACCACAGCCCAGACGAAAAAAATTTGTGGAAAACAAGGTGTATTTTACGTGGGATTTTTGGTGGGGTCCACCTGGATTTTTCGTGAATCCTTGTGGATTCCACCTGAATTTTAAGACTTTTCCCACCATTTTTCCAACGTTTTCCACCATTTTTTTCACCGAGTAATGGATAAAATCTAGAAAAATGGCGGAAAAGTGATGCTGGCGGAAAAGTCTTAAAATTCGAGTGATATACTCTTGGAATTTTCACCAATTTTCCATGGTGGAATACACATTGATTCCAGGATCTGTTTTGTCTAGGGGTCAAAGCATTTTAAATGGTTTTTTAACTCTGGAATTTTTCAAAGCTTTTTTTGTGCTTATTGGACCCTGAGATAAGTCCGAAAAATGGCAGCTTCGAAATAAGGGTACTCGTATAAAAGTCCCATTTGGTATTATATGATGATGCCACCTGTTGGAAGGGGTTAGGGAAAGGGTTAAAAAGTTTAAAGATCGGCGGAACTATCTTTTTGACGTAGGACTACGTCTTAGGGCGCAGCATGATGGTTTTGTCGTGTCCGGTTGTCTTAGTGTTTTGGACATCGAACATAAAAAAAACGAATATTTCAAAAATTTTAGATAAGTTTTTCAATAAAATTTTATCAAAAATCCTTGATGATCCTTAAAATTTTTTTTAAATTTTCAATGAAATTTATAATAAAATTTTTTACAAAATATTGTAAATTTTTGACTAATTTTAAGAAAAAGGGGAATATTTTTAGAAAATATTTCAGATTTTGACGATTCTTGATAAAATTTTATTGACAATGGGGGCCATGTGGGCTAATGGAGGATTTAAGGGGATCATTAACATTTTTTGAAACAAACATTTTAGATGATATTTGATTATTGAAAAAATCTATTCAAACTTAAAATTTTATTGAAAAAACATTTTTTTTTTAAACATTTTTTGAAACGAACATTTGATAAAATTTTAGAGAAATTTTTTCAAACATCAAATATGTTTCTAGACGTAGTCCTACGTAGGGATATGCCTCATATCCCCTGACTGGTTTTTTAAAGCAGTAAACTTTTGAGACTCTCTCTTCAATTTTTCCAGAAATTAAGGGTGAGGAATCTTTTTACTGATTTCAAAAATTGTTAAGTCCAACTTTTTTATTTTGAAAAACGTTCCGATTTTTCCGAAGAAAATATCATTGTTCACTGATTCAGCAAAAAAAAAAAAAAAGTTATACAGCATTTGATTTTTTAAAGTTTAAAGAAAATAAATACGGTACCGTAAATAAAACCTCTAAAAATCAAAGTAATATTTTTAAAAAATAAAACCAATGTTGAAAAATAGAAGAAATCATGTTACAAGTGTTTATATTTCTGAAAGATTCCTTTTTAGAAATATATTCCTGTACGGGTTATAACGTTTAAGACTCTGAAAAAGGGTCTAACGTTTTTCGGACGTCTAAGTCCAATATTCGGAAAAACCATGGTGGAAAAATTTTGTAAGTGAAAAATCCTATCAAAATCGTCCAATTTTATTCTGGTATTTTTAACTGACTTCATAAGTGTGTTAAACAGTAGGATTCCCTTGCTACCGTTGTGGTCCTCTCTAAAATGTAGACTCCACAGACCCAACCAGACCATATAGGTCCATAACCATATAGGCCCCCATCCAGACCGAAAAAACTTTTACAGACCAGGTATAATTTCCTATTCTAGACACCGACCGAGACCCAGACCAAACACAGACCGAAATATGTTTTACAGACCAGATACATTTTCGGATTTTACACCCAGACCAAACACAGACCGAAAGGAAAAATGACAGACCAGATATATTTCCTGATTTTTTCAGATATATTTTCTGACCCGGTCTAGGTCTCGGTCTGGGTGTAGAATCAGAAAATGTATATCTGATCTGTAATTTTTCCTTCGGTCTGTGTTTGGTCTTGGTCTGGGTCTCGGTCTGTGTCTAGGATGGTCAATTATATCTGGTCTGTAAAGTTTTTTTCGGTCTGGGTGGGGGTCTGTGTCGGTCTGTACGGTCTGTGTGGTTCTGTGGAGTCTGCATTGTATCATTTGCATTTTAGTGAGGACCTACAGCGGTCTTTATCAAGGCATTAACACAATAAGAGTCGATCAGGCAATGTATTGATTTAAAACGGAATTCGTCGCTTTCGTGTTCATCGTACAATAAGTTAAGCATATGAAATATAAAAAAGATAATACCCTGTAATACTAAGGCGACGAATCACATTACATGGAACCAAGAACATGAAATGACTAAGTATCGGGACGCTTATTTTTGTGTGAAGCAGTGAATGCACATAAAAAGAAAAGGGCTCAGGAAATTTGCCTGTTAGTCGCAAACAATCCAATTCCGGGAAATTATCAAAACTCAAAGTCGTATATCATCTGACCTTAACCTATAAGTAACAGCAAAATTCCTTCCGTCGAACCTCCTGTCAACTAAAAGCATATCTTCGGAATTCTACCTAATTTTTATAATGAAAAAGCATGACTAATTCCGTGAAATAATACTTTAATGAACCAGATAAGAAAAAGACATTGAATACAATCAAAGCCGTCGGGATGAACTCAGAATGTAACAATAAAGAAATTGGCAGGTTGATGATATCTCGCACCAAAAAAAAATTTATAAGAGAATGTATATTTCAAGGTGTCTGCCATCACCTTAGTTCAAACAAAAAGTTGCATAAGGTTATCATAAGAGAAATGGATCGGAAATGCCATTTAAAGGTAATCGACCACCAAGATACATTGTTATCATCTGTCTGAAATTGTTAATTAAAACTGACAAAATCATGAATGATGCATCACTGATGGAACATTGTTCGCGAAATCAACGATTTAATTCATTTTTTTTTTTACATTTGTAAATAATCGAAATGTGCAATGTACTCTTTTTCTTTCTTTATAAAATACATGCATGATCGGGTGGTGTCTAATTTGCCCAAAAAAAAAAAATCACGGATATTTTAGCGGGTCAGACCGGATTCGGATTCCTCTCATCCAGAAGAACCGGAATCCGACCTGACCCGCAAAAATTTTCCACCACCTACCCTTAAAAAAAATTAATTTCGTCGGAATAAAAATAGCTGGGGGCAGGCAGAAAGTCAAAGAAATTTTAGCGGGTCAGCCTTGATTGGAACTCCTCTAATCCAGAAGAACCGGAATCCGACCTGACCCGCAAAAATTTTCCACCCCCTACCCTTAAAAAAAATAAATTTCGTCCGAATAAAAATAGCTGCGGGTCAGGCAGAAAATCAAATAAATTTTAGCGGGTCAGCCTGGATTCGGGTTCCTCTCATCCAGAAGAACCGGAATCCGACCTGACCCGCAAAAATTTTCCACCTCCTACCCTTAAAAAAAATTAATTTCCGTCGGAATAAAAATAGCTGCGGGTCAGGCAGAAAGTCAAAGAAATTTTAGCGGGTCAGCCTGGATTGGAACTCCTCTAATCCAGAAGAACCGGAATCCGACCTGACCCGCAAAAATTTTCCACCCCCTACCCTTAAAAAAAATTAATTTTCTCGGAAACAAAAAAAGCTGCGGGTCAGGCAGAAAATCAAATAAATTTTAGTGGGTCAGCCTGGATTCGGGTTCCTCTCATCCAGAAGAACCAAAATCCGACCTGACCCGCAAAAATTTTCCACCCTCTACCCTTAAAAAAAATTAATTTCGTCGGAATAAAAATAGCTGCTGGTCAGGCAGAAAATCAAATAAATTTTAGCGGGTCAGCCTGGATTCGAACTCCTCTCATCCAGAAGAACCGGAATCCGACCTGACCCGCAAAAATTTTCCACCTCCTACCCTTAAAAAAAATTAATTTCCGTCGGAATAAAAATAGCTGCGGGTCAGGCAGAAAGTCAAAGAAATTTTAGCGGGTCAGCCTGGATTGGAACTCCTCTAATCCAGAAGAACCGGAATCCGACCTGACCCGCAAAAATTTTCCACCCCCTACCCTTAAAAAAAATTAATTTTCTCGGAAACAAAAAAAGCTGCGGGTCAGGCAGAAAATCAAAAAATTTTAGTGGGTCAGCCTGGATTCGGGTTCCTCTCATCCAGAAGAACCAAAATCCGACCTGACCCGCAAAAATTTTCCACCCTCTACCCTTAAAAGAAATTAATTTCGTCCGAATAAAAATAGCTGCGGGTCAGGCAGAAAATCAAATAAATTTTAGCGGGTCAGCCTGGATTCGGGTTCCTCTCATCCAGAGGAACCGGAATCCGACCTGACCCGCAAAAATTTTCCACCCCCTACCCTTAAAAAATATTAATTTCGTCCGAATAAAAATAGCTGCGGGTCAGGCAGAAAGTCAAACAAATTTTAGCGGGTCAGCCTGGATTGGAACTACTCTAATCCAGAAGAACCGGAATCCGACCTGACCCGCAAAAATTTTCCACCCCTTACCCTTAAAAAAAATTAATTTCGTCGGAATAAAAATAGCTGCGTGTCAGTCAGAAAATCAAATAAATTTTAGCGGGTCAGCCTGGATTCGGGTTCCCCTCATCCAGAAGAACCAAAATCCGACCTGATCCGCAAAAATTTTCCACCTCCTACCCTTAAAAAAAATTAATTTCCGTCGGAATAAAAATAGCTGCGGGTCAGGCAGAAAATCAAAGAAATTTTAGCGGGTCAGCCTGGATTGGAACTCCTCTAATCCAGAAGAACCGGAATCCGACCTGACCCGCAAAAATTTTCCACCCCCTACCCTTAAAAAAAATTAATTTTTCGGAAACAAAAAAAGCTGCGGGTCAGGCAGAAAATCAAATAAATTTTAGTGGGTCAGCCTGGATTCGGGTTCCTCTCATCCAGAAGAACCAAAATCCGACCTGACCCGCAAAAATTTTCCACCCTCTACCCTTAAAAAAAATTAATTTCGTCGGAATAAAAATAGCTGCTGGTCAGGCAGAAAATCAAATAAATTTTAGCGGGTCAGCCTGGATTCGAACTCCTCTCATCCAGAAGAACCGGAATCCGACCTGACCCGCAAAAATTTTCCACCCCCTACCCTTAAAAAAAATTAATTTCGTCGGAATAAAAATAGCTGCGGGTCAGGCAGAAAATCAAATATATTTTAGCGTGTCAGCCTGGATTCGGGTTTCTCTCATCCAGAAGAACCGAAATCCGACCTGACCCGCAAAAATTTTCCACCCCCTACCCTTAAAAAAAATTCATTTCGTCCGAATAAAAATATAGCTCGGGTCAGGCAGAAAATGAAAGAAATGTTAGCGGGTCTGCCCGAATTTGGGTTCCTCTCATCGAGAAGAACCGGAATCCGACCTGACCCGCAAAAATTTTCCACCCCTACCCTTAAAAAAAATTAATTTCATCGGAAACAAAAAAAGCTGCGGGTCAGGAAGGAAATAAAAGAAATTCTGTCGGCTCAGCCCGAATTAGGGTTCCTCTCATCCAGAACAATCAGAATCCGATCTGACCCGCAAAAGTAATTCACCCCCCACCTTAAAAATAAAATTTATTTCGTCGAAAAATGAAGAGCTACGGGTCGGACTGAAAATGAATGATTTAGCGGGTCAGACCGGATTCGGGTTTTTCCCATCTAGAGCAACCTAAATTCGACCTGACCCGCAAAAATATCCCACCCCCTACTCTTAAAAATAATTTGTTTCGTCGAAAAATAAAATCCTGTGGGTCTGCCAGAAATCGAAGTAAATATTAGTGGTTGACCCTGATTCTGGTTCCTCTCATTTAGGAGGCCCTGACTTTGGCTGACCTGCTGTAGCATTGATTAAAAAGTCATCATTGGCTGTGAAAAGTTTCGGGCTGCCTGAAAATACAGATGGGCGATTATTTATCGATTATTAAGTAATCGGTTATCGTTTATTTCCTTACCAGAGAGTTATGGGTAAAATAACACCGTGATGAATTTGACGCTCGAGCGAAGCGAGAGCGGGGTGTGTCTAAAAGACGGACCGTACGGACCGTTATGGACCAAAAGAAATTTTACGGACCAAGTCCGTGGCCTTATTCCTTGTGACCAACCGAGCATTTCTCGTCATCTGAGGTTTCCTCTAAATGGTCCCAACTCTTCAAAAAAAAAATTTTTTTTAAATACAGATTAACGGACCGATACGGACCGGACGAATCTTCACGGACCGGACGAATCTTCACGGACCAAGGCCATGGTCCTTTTCCTTGTGATCCGTGGAGCATTTTTCGTCATCTGAGTTTTCCTCGGAAAGCCCCCAAACTCCCCCAAAAAAAATTTTTTTTAAATTCAGCTTAATGGACCGATACGGGCCGGCGAAATTTTACGGACCAAGTCCGTGGCCTTATTCCTTCTGACTCACCGAGCATTTTTCGTCATCTGAGTTTTCCTCTAAATGCCCCCAACTCCTCCAAAAAATTTTTTTTTTAAAATACAGATTAACGGACCGATACGGACCGGACGAATCTTCACGGACCAAGGCCATGGTCCTTTTCCTTGTGAGCCGTAGAGCATTTTTCGTCATCTGTGTTTTCCTCTAAAGGCCCCCCAACTCCCCCAAATTTTTTTTTTTAATTCAGCTTAACGGACCGATACGGACCGGAGGAAGGCCGTGACTCGACTCCTTGGGTTCGGTGAGTATATATTAAACTACGAGTTTTCTCTAAAGCACACAACTCCCCTGAATATTTTTTTTTCTAAAAACAGTTTAACGGACCGATACGGACCGATTTGAATTATACAGACTAAATACATAAATCGACTCTAAATGTCCGGACGAGCATTTTTGGTATTCCAAAGTTTTTCTCCGAATGACCCCATCTCCTTTAAATTTTTATTTTAAAGTTACAGCTTTACGGACCGAACAAAATTACCGATCAAATGCAATTTATTCTGTGAGTCCGGACTAGTTTTTTTCCGTCCTCTTAGATTTTCTCTGCAAGCCTCCGCCTACTGATAAGAACCAGAGTCCGAGCTTAAACTGAATGATACTGGGTCGGTATATTTTGCAGGCCCACGCGAGTATTAGCAGACCACCTATTTCCGGTTAAAAAAACATGCAGGCCAATGCGGAATATGGTACTGCCAGACGAGTTCGAAAAAAAGCTCTCGAAAATGATCTTTTTCGAAATAATCGATTTTTCAAACGACCGAGGCGTTTTTTCGCGCGAGTGAAACCGGCTTCGTGTTCCTCACGCAAAACTACCCCCGAAAAGAGCGAAAAGCACCGAGCTTTCAACTCAAAAGCTCGAGATATCGGTATTTTAAAATTTCTTTCATTTTCTGCCTGACCCGCAGCTTTTTTTGTTTCCTACGAGATTAATTTTTTTTAAGGGTAGGGGGTGGAAAATTTTTGCGGGTCAGGTCGGATTCCGGTTCTTCTGGATTAGAGGAATCCAAATCCAGGGTGACCCGCTAAAATTTCTTTCATTTTCTGCCTGACCCGTAGCTATTTTTATTCCGACGAAATTAATTTTTTTTAAGGGTAGGGGGTGGAAAATTTTTGCGGGTCAGGTCGGATTCCAGTTCTTCTGGATTAGAGGAGTTCCAATCCAGGCTGACCCGCTAAAATTTCTTCGACTTTCTGCCTGACCCGCAGCTATTTTTATTCGGACGAAATTAATTTTTTTTAAGGGTAGGGGGTGGAAAATTTTTGCGGGTCAGGTCGGATTCCGGTTCTTCTGGATGAGAGGAACCCAAATCCAGGCTGACCCGCTAAAATTTATTTATTTTCTGCCTGACCCGCAGCTATTTTTATTCGGACGAAATTAATTTTTTTTAGGGGTAGGGGGTGGAAAATTTTTGCGGGTCATGTCGGATTCCGGTTTTTCTGGATGAGAGGAACCCGAATCCAGGCTGACCCGCTAAAATTTATTTGATTTTCTGCCTGACCCGCTGCTATTTTTATTCGGACGAATTTAATTTTTTTTAAGGGTAGGGGGTGGAAAATTTTTGCGGGGCAGGTCGGGATCCGGTTCTTCTGGATGAAAGGAGTTCGAATCCAGGCTGACCAGTTAAAATTTATTTGATTTTCTGCCTGACCCGCAGCTATTTTTATTCGGACGAAATTATTTTTTTTAAGGGTAGGGGGTGGAAAATTTTTGCGGGTCAGGTCGGATTCCGGTTCTTCTGGATTAGAGGAGTTCCAATCCAGGCTGACCCGCTAAAATTTATTTGATTTTCTGCCTGACCCGCTGCTATTTTTATTCGGACGAATTTAATTTCTTTTAAGGGTAGGGGGTGGAAAATTTTTGCGGGTCAGGTTGGATTCCGGTTCTTCTGGATGAAAGGAGTTCGAATCCAGGCTGACCCGCTAAAATTTATTTGATTTTCTGCCTGACCCGCAGCTATTTTTATTCGGACGAAATTAATTTTTTTTAAGGTAGGGGGTGGAAAATTTTGCGGGTCAGGTTGGATTCCGGTTCTTCTGGATGAAGGAGTTCGAATCCAGGCTGACCCGCTAAAATTTATTTGATTTTCTGCCTGACCCGCAGCTATTTTTATTCGGACGAAATTAATTTTTTTTAAGGGTAGGGGGTGGAAAATTTTTGCGGGTCAGGTCGGATTCCGGTTCTTCTGGATGAGAGGAACCCAAATCCAGGCTGACCCGCAGCTTTTTTATTCGGACGAAATTAATTTTTTTTAGGGGTAGGGGGTGGAAAATTTTTGCGGGTCAGGTCGGATTCCGGTTCTTCTGGATGAGAGGAACCCGAATCCAGGCTGACCCGCTAAAATTTATTTATTTTCTGCCTGACCCGCAGCTATTTTTATTCGGACGAAATTAATTTTTTTTTAGGGGTAGGGGGTGGAAAATTTTTGCGGGTCATGTCGGATTCCGGTTTTTCTGGATGAGAGGAACCCGAATCCAGGCTGACCCGCTAAAATTTATTTGATTTTCTGCCTGAGCGCTGCTATTTTTATTCGGACGAATTTAATTTTTTTTAAGGGTGGGGGGTGGAAAATTTTTGCGGGGCAGGTCGGGATCCGGTTCTTCTGGATGAGAGGAGTTCGAATCCAGGCTGACCAGCTAAAATTATTTGATTTTCTGCCTGACCCGCTGCTATTTTTATTCGGACGAATTTAATTTCTTTTAAGGGTAGGGGGTGGAAAATTTTTGCGGGTCAGGTTGGATTCCGGTTTTTCTGGATGAGAGGAGTTCGAATCCAGGCTGACCGCTAAAATTTTTTGATTTTCTGCCTGACCCGCAGCTATTTTTATTCGGACGAAATTAATTTCTTTTAAGGGTAGGGGGTGGAAAATTTTTGCGGGTCAGGTTGGATTCCGGTTCTTCTGGATGAAAGAGTTCGAATCCAGGCTGACCCGCTAAAATTTATTTGATTTTTGCCTGACCCGCAGCTATTTTTATTCGGACGAAATTAATTTTTTTTAAGGGTAGGGGGTGGAAAATTTTTGCGGGTCAGGTCGGATTCCGGTTCTTCTGGATTAGAGGAGTTCCAATCCAGGCTGACCCGCTAAAATTTCTTTGACTTTCTGCCTGACCCGCAGCTATTTTTATTCGGACGAAATTAATTTTTTTTAAGGGTAGGGGGTGGAAACTTTTTGCGGGTCAGGTCGGATTCCGTTTCTTCTGGATGAGAGGAACCCGAATCCAGGCTGACCCGCTAAAATTTATTTGATTTTCTGCCTGACCCGCAGCTATTTTTATTCGGACGAAATTAATTTTTTTTAAGGGTAGGGGGTGGAAAATTTTTGCGGGTCAGGTCAGATTCCGGTTTTTCTGGATGAGAGGAACCCGAATCCAGGCTGACCCGCTAAAATTTATTTGATTTTCTGCCTGACCCGCTGCTATTTTTATTCGGACGAATTTAATTTTTTTTAAGGGTAGGGGGTGGAAAATTTTTGCGGGTCAGGTTGGATTCCGGTTCTTCTGGATGAAAGGAGTTCGAATCCAGGCTGACCCGCTAAAATTTATTTGATTTTCTGCCTGACCCGCAGCTATTTTTATTCGGACGAAATTAATTTTTTTTAAGGGTAGGGGGTGGAAAATTTTTGCGGGTCAGGTCGGATTCCGGTTCTTCTGGATTAGAGGAGTTCCAATCCAGGCTGACCCGCTAAAATTTCTTTGACTTTCTGCCTGACCCGCAGCTATTTTTATTCGGACGAATTAATTTTTTTTAAGGGTAGGGGGTGGAAACTTTTTGCGGGTCAGGTCGGATTCCGGTTCTTCTGGATGAGAGGAACCCGAATCCAGGCTGACCCGCTAAAATTTATTTGATTTTCTGCCTGACCCGCAGCTATTTTTATTCGGACGAAATTAATTTTTTGTAAGGGTAGGGGGTGGAAAATTTTTGCGGGTCAGGTCAGATTCCGGTTTTTCTGGATGAGAGGAACCCGAATCCAGGCTGACCCGCTAAAATTTTTTGATTTTCTGCCTGACCCGCTGCTATTTTTATTCGGACGAATTTAATTTTTTTTAAGGGTAGGGGGTGGAAAATTTTTGCGGGTCAGGTGGATTCCGGTTCTTCTGGATGAAAGGAGTTCGAATCCAGGCTGACCAGCTAAAATTTATTTGATTTTCTGCCTGACCCGCAGCTATTTTTATTCGGACGAAATTAATTTTTTTTAAGGGTAGGGGGTGGAAATTTTTGCGGGTCAGGTCGGATTCCGGTTCTTCTGGATTAGAGGAGTTCCAATCCAGGCTGACCCGCTAAAATTTCTTGACTTTCTGCCTGACCCGCAGCTATTTTTATTCGGACGAAATTAATTTTTTTTAAGGGTAGGGGGTGGAAACTTTTTGCGGGTCAGGTCGGATTCCGGTTCTTCTGGATGAGAGGAACCCGAATCCAGGCTGACCCGCAGCTATTTTTATTCGGACGAAATTAATTTTTTTTAAGGGTAGGGGGTGGAAATTTTTGCGGGTCAGGTCGGATTCCGGTTCTTCTGGATGAGAGGAACCGAATCCAGGCTGACCCGCTAAAATTTATTTATTTTCTGCCTGACCCGCAGCTATTTTTATTCGGACGAAATTAATTTTTTTTTAGGGGTAGGGGGTGGAAAATTTTTGCGGGTCATGTCGGATTCCGGTTTTTCTGGATGAGAGGAACCCGAATCCAGGCTGACCCGCTAAAATTTATTTGATTTTCTGCCTGACCCGCTGCTATTTTTATTCGGACGAATTTAATTTTTTTTAAGGGTAGGGGGTGGAAAATTTTTGCGGGGCAGGTCGGGATCCGGTTCTTCTGGATGAAAGGAGTTCGAATCCAGGCTGACCAGCTAAAATTTATTTGATTTTCTGCCTGACCCGCAGCTATTTTTATTCGGACGAAATTAATTTTTTTTAAGGGTAGGGGGTGGAAAATTTTTGCGGGTCAGGTCGGATTCCGGTTCTTCTGGATTAGAGGAGTTCCAATCCAGGCTGACCCGCTAAAATTTCTTTGACTTTCTGCCTGACCCGCAGCTATTTTTTTCGGACGAAATAATTTTTTTTAAGGGTAGGGGGTGGAAACTTTTTGCGGGTCAGGTCGGATTCCGGTTCTCTGGATGAGAGGAACCCGAATCCAGGCTGACCCGCTAAAATTTATTTGATTTTCTGCCTGACCCGCAGCTATTTTTATTCGGACGAAATTAATTTTTTTTAAGGGTAGGGGGTGGAAAATTTTTGCGGGTCAGGTCAGATTCCGATTTTTCTGGATGAGAGGAACCCGAATCCAGGCTGACCGCTAAAATTTATTTGATTTTCTGCCTGACCCGCTGCTATTTTTATTCGGACGAATTTAATTTTTTTTAAGGTAGGGGGTGGAAAATTTTTGCGGGTCAGGTTGGATTCCGGTTCTTCTGGATGAAAGGAGTTCGAATCCAGGCTGACCCGCTAAAATTTATTTGATTTTCTGCCTGACCCGCAGCTATTTTTATTCGGACGAAATTAATTTTTTTTAAGGGTAGGGGGTGGAAAATTTTTGCGGGTCAGGTCGGATTCCGGTTCTTCGTGATTAGAGGAGTTCCAATCCAGGCTGACCCGCTAAAATTTCTTTGACTTTCTGCCTGACCCGCAGCTATTTTTATTCGGACGAAATTAATTTTTTTAAGGGTAGGGGGTGGAAACTTTTTGCGGGTCAGGTCGGATTCCGGTTCTTCTGGATGAGAGGAACCCGAATCCAGGCTGACCCGCTAAAATTTATTTGATTTTCTGCCTGACCCGCAGCTATTTTTATTCGGACGAAATTAATTTTTTTTAAGGGTAGGGGGTGGAAAATTTTTGCGGGTCAGGTCGATTCCGGTTTTTCTGGATGAGAGGAACCCGAATCCAGGCTGACCCGCTAAAATTTATTTGATTTTCTGCCTGACCCGCTGCTATTTTTATTCGGACGAATTTAATTTTTTTTAAGGGTAGGGGGTTGAAAATTTTTGCGGGTCAGGTTGGATTCCGGTTCTTCTGGATGAAAGGAGTTCGAATCCAGGCTGACCCGCTAAAATTTATTTGATTTTCTGCCTGACCGCAGCTATTTTTATTCGGACGAAATTAATTTTTTTTAAGGGTAGGGGGTGGAAAATTTTTGCGGGTCAGGTCGGATTCCGTTCTTCTGGATTAGAGCAGTTCCAATCCAGGCTGACCCGCTAAAATTTCTTTGACTTTCTGCCTGACCCGCAGCTATTTTTATTCGGACGAAATTAATTTTTTTTAGGGGTAGGGGGTGGAAACTTTTTGCGGGTCAGGTCGGATTCCGGTTCTTCTGGATGAGAGGAACCCGAATCCAGGCTGACCCGCTAAAATTTATTTGATTTTCTGCCTGACCCGCAGCTATTTTTATTCGGACGAATTAATTTTTTTTAAGGGTAGGGGGTGGAAAATTTTTGCGGGTCAGGTCAGATTCCGGTTTTTCTGGATGAGAGGAACCCGAATCCAGGCTGACCCGCTAAAATTTATTTGATTTTCTGCCTGACCCGCTGCTATTTTTATTCGGACGAATTTAATTTTTTTAAGGGTAGGGGGTGGAAAATTTTTGCGGGTCAGGTTGGATTCCGGTTCTTCTGGATGAAGGAGTTCGAATCCAGGCTGACCCGCTAAAATTTATTTGATTTTCTGCCTGACCCGCAGCTATTTTTATTCGACGAAATTAATTTTTTTAAGGGTAGGGGGTGGAAAATTTTTGCGGGTCAGGTCGGATTCCGGTCTTCTGGATTAGAGGAGTTCCAATCCAGGCTGACCCGCTAAAATTTCTTTGACTTTCTGCCTGACCCGCAGCTATTTTTATTCGGACGAAATTAATTTTTTTAAGGGTAGGGGGTGGAAACTTTTTGCGGTCAGGTCGGATTCCGGTTCTTCTGGATGAGAGGAACCCGAATTCAGGCTGACCCGCTAAAATTTATTTGATTTTCTGCCTGACCCGCAGCTATTTTTATTCGGACGAAATAATTTTTTTTAAGGGTAGGGGGTGGAAAATTTTTGCGGGTCAGGTCAGATTCCGGTTTTTCTGGATGAGAGGAACCCGAATCAGGCTGACCCGCTAAAATTTATTTGATTTTCTGCTGACCCGCTGCTATTTTTATTCGACGAATTTAATTTTTTTAAGGGTAGGGGGTGGAAAATTTTTGCGGGTCAGGTGGATTCCGGTTCTTCTGGATGAAAGGAGTTCGAATCCAGGCTGACCCGCTAAAATTTATTTGATTTTCTGCCTGACCGCAGCTATTTTTATTCGGACGAAATTAATTTTTTTAAGGGTAGGGGGTGGAAAATTTTTGCGGGTCAGGTCGGATTCCGGTTCTTCTGCATTAGAGGAATCCGAATCCAGGCTGACCCGCAGCTATTTTTATTCGGACGAAATTAATTTTTTTAAGGGTAGGGGGTGGAAAATTTTTGCGGGTCAGTCGGATTCCGGTTCTTCTGGCTGAGAGGAACCCGAATCCAGGCTGACCCGCTAAAATTTATTTGATTTTCTGCCTGACCCGCTGCTATTTTTATTCGGACGAATTAATTTTTTTTAAGGGTAGGGGGTGGAAAATATTTGCGGGTCAGGTCGGATTCCGGTTCTTTGGATGAAAGGAGTTCGAATCCAGGCTGACCCGCTAAAATTTATTTGATTTTCTGCCTGACCCGCAGCTAATTTTATTCGGACGAAATTAATTTTTTTTAAGGGTAGGGGGTGGAAAATTTTTGCGGGTCAGGTCGGATTCCGGTTCTTCTGGATTAGAGGAATCCGAATCCAGGCTGACCGCTAAAATTTTTTGATTTTCTGCCTGACCGCAGCAGCTATTTTTATTCGGACGAAATTAATTTTTTTAAGGGTAGGGGGTGGAAAATTTTTGCGGGTCAGGTCGGATTCCGGTTCTTCTGGATGAGAGGAATCCGAATCCGTTCTGACCCGCTAAAATATCCGTGATTTTTTTTTTTGGGCAAATTAGACACCACCGCATGATCGCGATTAAGGCACCCCAATTAATAAAAATAACATTGAATTAACAGATTAACAGTCCAATTCAAAAATGTCAGTTAAATCGTGTAATATACAGCTCATCTTTATGTAGCATCATCGGACCTATTATTTTGATTATATAAGGATTCTTAGGCTATAGCCCCTTGGCGCTCCGATAATAACAGTTGCATTATTTTCACTAATATGTTTCATTGCGACATTCGTGATATTTTACACTTTCAATACAATTTATTTTTAAAATGAAACGTGAAATGTTCAATAACCAATTTCGGATTTCACCAGTTTGTCAAAAAAATTATTTCGGAAAAAAAAAAAAAAAACTGGGAGTTGTAATGCAGTTCTAAATTAGCTTCCAAATGGTCGAATAATACATGTCCATTTTTTGAAAAATTAAAAATAACCTTCAGTCTGCTCTAAAAAAAAATGATACCGATTACAATTACAAATTGAATAAACAAGAGAAAAAAAGTGTTACTAAATTATTCTGAGAATTTTTCATGTTATTTATCCTCTTTGCAATGTTGTACTTGGACCATTTTTTTATGCAGAAGTATACAATATAATGATCTTAAATCGGCTTCATGAAAAATAAAAATAATCAAAGTCAAATTTTATTTTAAATCACTAATTTTTTACCCGGCGCTTTTCGGCAATACTTTATAATACTTCATTTTAAGGATTCAAATTTCATGGCTGATAAGTGTTTTTTTTTTTCTAATGAAAGATCAGATTAAACTTAAATTTGATGTCTTGTGTTTACAGCTTACATATTCGCCAAAATAATGCTTTCATACGTACGATATGTCACTCTATGTCACTGTATGTCACTCTTTTCCGGATAGAAAAGAATTCTTGTTTCACCGGTACTAATATTTTTATTATTCTCCGCAAAATTTTCAATCAAAGCTATTCATTGTGAAAATATTTTTGTGGAAATCAAACATCGGTATAAAAGCTTTCAAAAGTTCCCCATGGCCAAATCTGTGTATGTAATTTTGCCAGGATTCTGTAGGCACCCCGCTCCTGGCTGTTTTTTTTTTTTTTTTTTTTTTTTTTTTGTATATAACTACTTTTCCGATTTGCTTACAACCTTTAACACCGGCAAATTTCATTAAAAAACAGACAAGGTCTATTCATAATTTCTATTAACAATGTCTCATAACCGGCGTCTTTTAATAGTTCACACATCTTCTAATCAAAATAGAAAGAGAAAGTGTTTAAATTCTTTGGATTTTTAATTTTGTTTGACATATTATTTAAATACTTTTATTTTCCTTACCTGTGTCATGTCGGTAAATTCATCTATTTCTTAAAATTACACGAAAGAAAAAAAAATCACGTAAACAATGTGCAAGTCATGAAATAAAAACCTACTGATAACGACTTAACTGCCTGACTGATAGAATTCATATCACGCTTCGAAAAAATTTTGGTCTTCTGAACTTGCCCCCGCCACACCGGGTAACCGCTATCAGTGGCGGCTCTTGCATGATAAAGTAATTTCAATGATGAAGTTATGTTTTTTTTTCCTTGTTTGCAATCAATACAAATACTTTGTATCATCATTATTTGCTTACAGAGATTTCTATCATCTAATTACAATAATACTTTTTATGTTTATTTGCATATAAGGATTAAAAAAGATCCGCCTCTTGGCTGAAAATGAAAGTGATTAAATAGGGGATACACCTTCAATAATAATAAAGCATGATAGCCTAAGATCCTCTTCTTTTTGGCACAGCATGTCTTTGTTTATCAGTAGTGAATATTAAATTAATTCTTCAAATGTCCTTATAAATTTTATCCGGAAATTGTTTTAATCCCCTTAAATACTGCTTTTTTTTTTTTTTTTTGAAAAAATGTAACAACGAGGGAAGAAAAATGGCTTTAAATTATTTTGCACCTATTCGCATGACTTTGCTTGTTGTCACCTCATATTTTAATTACAATTTTTGTTAAAATTCAGAATCATATTGAAGCAGTTGAAGCAAAAGAAAAACAAATAACAAATATAAGCTTATTTAAAGCAAACAAAAATTATTCAAAAATAGGAGGAAAAAACGTCAAAAAATTTTCTGAAATTAAAAAGTAAGTATAATTTCTTTTTAATTTCCTCTCAAACCAGAAAACTTGGTTACACCTTTATGTCCAGAATCCTAGCAAAATTCAATTATTTTAATTTTTAATAGTTAAAAGAACAAAAAATGTGTCTGTGCATAGGAAAAGGGGTCTTAGGGTCAATAGCAAAATTTTATACAGAACGAAAAAACCGATTTAAGGTAATTAATGTCGATTTTCGGTTTTTTGTAAAAATCGATTCTTCGTTATCCTAATAGAGAGTTCGAAAAGTTTCGCCCCTAAAATTAGTACCTAAGTGCCCGAAATAGGGGGGGATAAGAGGGTATCATTTTTAATTTTAATAAAATTTAAAGAAAAACATAATCATGTTTAGCATAAATGGATGCATCTAAAATCAACAATTTCTACATTTTCGGGGCATGACTCCGGATTTGATATCACATTTTCTGTCTGATGCTCCCGGGAAGCACTACCGAGGGGTCCTGTTACACAATTAATCAAAATAATTGATATTTTATTCATTTTCGATGTTTTTTCGGGTTCTGATTTCGAATTAAAAGTTACTTTTGGCCACGGCCGTATTCACAACTGTCCACTGGAACTCTCGTGGCGGCCATATTTATTTGTTCGTTACTAACTTTTACGGTTTTTTACCCCGTTTACTAAAAAGCTTGATAATTCCCCGCAAGTGCACTATTACGGGTTGCGAGTCGGGACGAAGAAACCGTGGGGGATAAATGTTCCCCCAAAAAAATCGAGTTAAGTAAATTAATCAGCTGTAAATAACCAGCTATTTTATTCTTTAAAAGAATAAAAATCTATTAATATATAACATCTTCCTTTATTTAAAACTTCTTACCTTTCAGTAAGATTATCCATCATTATTCTATTCGATATTTTTTTTTTTTTTAAACCACATTTTCACGAAAAAAAAATCACAAAAATTACAACAAAAAGCAAGTCGTCGCCATCGTTGTTTACAAATCTCAACGACCAATCAAAAAGCGTCTCGAGTACAAGTAGCACTTACGCTGGTAGAAAGGAAAAACTAATTTTCGGGACAAGATCAGTTAGGCGGGACAAGATCTCCTAACAGATAACGAAAGGTTGGCGAAGAGATCCAAGTATTTTCTTTAACCAGTTCCAATAATCCCGAAATCAAATCATTAAATAGTAATAGGAACGATATCTAATTAATTTTAAGATCTCTTATGTAAGGGATAGGAGTTTCCGGACCAGTCTATTCGGCCGTGCTTTTGGCACCAGATGCATCTAGGGAGCCTGATCACGATTTTGAATAAAATTCTCCTAATCCCCCATGACTCAGCGAATTTTCCGAAAAAAAATTTGAAAAAATGCGTAGTATTAATTAAAGAATAAAAAAACGTCAAAAAACAGATTTTGAAAATTTTCACCGTAAGACCCCTTTTGTTTTGCACAGACACAAATAGTTTGAAAAATTAATCATCAAAAACAATAAAAAAGTAACGTGCCTAACACTTTATGAGGACAGTAAACTGATTTTTTTATTCATCTCGTCGGAAAAAAAGCCCTGATATTCTTTTCCTAAATATAATAATAAAACAAAGGCTTCAAAGAAAAAAAAAATCAAGTTTATGAACTTGCAACATTTATTAATATATATAAAATAGGTAACAACAGTAAGAAAAACAATGTGCAATAAAAAATCTCTACAAACAAAACGCATTGACATCGAGAGCATTTTTTGCTTTAAATAAACCATACAATTATTTAATATCGTTTTTAAATTTTTTAAAAAGAAACCAATTAATCAAAATCAACTGAATTGGTCAAATGAAGTAAAAACTTTACTTTCTCAAGAAAATTGCACTTATGTCTAAAACTTAAAAAAAAAAAAGCATTCTTTTCCTTGTTTTGGGAACTAAAAATTGAAACAAGTACTGTACATTTCAGATTTTTTATGGAGCAAAATTTACTTTCGTAAATTCTAAAATGTGACACAATCATCTAAATTTTTCAACTGCTAAACAAGAATTATTTAATTCCAATTTTGATAACTACTAGAATTATCTAGATTCTAAAACAGTGCTGCTTTAAAAAAATCCAAATGAAATTTAAAAAAACCTAAAAAAGCGTTTTAAAAAAATACTCTTTAAGACGTCGACCTTTTCGAAGATGGTCCCATATCGTGAAGAATAGTTTGTTTCTTTTTATGCCAAATGTTTTGGACGGAAAGGACTTGACTGCTTTACTGACGATTACAAAGAGCCTAATAACTGTTTTCCAGTTACCATAATTAAGGTTCTGATGTGATTAGCTTGAGCGTTATTATGCGCTATGGTTAAAAATTTCTCACTATCTTCATGATCTTTTGGTAAAATGTCTATTAAGTCTTCTATGGGAAGATTTTCAGCAATGTAATGTAATATTTCTGAAAGAAAAAAAAATATTAGATGTACAAATAAGGTCACACATAAGAGAAATGTAAATGCAAACCTGTCAACATTTGCTGGTAACAAAATTTTCTCCGGGTATCTTCAACGTTGTTGATTTTATTCTCCAGTTGGGTAACCGTCATTTTCCAATCTGATTTTTCCTTTATTCGTTCCTTTGCAAATGGTAGAAGAGCTTGAGGGGCAAAATTTAAAAGAAGATTAACGACTTCTCCAGGACTAGATGCACACAAAGCTTGCAGGCTAAGAGATCCACAAATGTAAGATTGCTTTGGTAAAAAATTTCGAACTTCGGTCAAACATTCCTCAGGTAAATATTCATACGATAACAAACTCTGAAAATAAAATAAAATAAAATAAAGTTAAATAAATAAATGTAACAGCAGAAGAAAAATCTTAAGAAAAAATTATTTTCCACATTTTAATACTAACCTGCAATTTCATTAGAATTAATTTCTGATCTTTGTCAATGGTATTCTTTTCTAACGATCCATGAGGTGGCGAAAGAAGCTGAAAAAGATCAGAATCAAAAGGCGGCATGTAATCCAAAAAATTTGGCCTGCATTCGTAAAACAAAATATCAATGGTATCCGAAACTTCATTGCTTTCCGACGGACTACCGAAATTCGACATTTGTTGCAAGTGACTTAAATAAATCCTAATTAGTATTTTTAATGCTTCTGTCGTCTTATGATCGTATTTTTTAGGATTAAATTTGGTATTATAAAATCTGAAATAATTTTCAAGCACAGTTTGAAGAACCAGTGAAGAATTTCTGGACTGGATGCCCCTAAAAGCAAAACCGATTTATTTATATTGTGAATAAACCTTTATAATTTATTTTATTCTCTTACCCTGAAGGCAAAATATCCAAAAATATTTTCAAAATTCTCGATAAGTTCAACAATTTTTTCTCCGTCACCAAGAGTGACAACACGTCTCCTAATATAATAGGATAAATTTCAATCAAAGCCATCGATAATTCGCTGAACACTCTCGTATGACTAGAATTAGGTTTTTCAAAAAGGAGATCAGAATACTGTAATAATAATGCTTCAAGCTGAGGGGCTGTCATTGTTAGAAGAACGGTTTTAGCCTGATCATTTTGACCTCGCTGAATGCACATCAACGCTAAAGATAATGCGTCTTTGTCTTGAGGAACGGAACTGAATTAAAAATAAATCAAATCAAATTATCTACTAATGGTCAAAATTAAATAAAATTTTATCGAAACATTTTTCCTTCTGTTGTACCTTCTGCTCAACAAATTTTTCATCATTTTCAAAATTCTATCAGTGCTAAATTCTCTCAAAACAATTGATCCCAAAACTAAATCCGACACAGTTGTTTTTTCTTCTTTTTCTAATAGATCCATTAAAACTGTAACCAAGTTTCCTAAAAATAAACACATCATTTTGGATAAGTAAAATCCGTTATTGCATTGTTTTTTTTTTTTTTTTGCTTACCGATTTTTGGGCTGTAAAATTCTTCTCTATTCCCTTTAAAAGATGAGAACTTTTCGTCGTAATCGGCCAATGTTTTCTTGAGATGCACGATTAAACCCCTGTTAATGTCCTTTTCATTGAACTTTTCTCTAAATTTAACGGGAATTTTTTCGTACAAGCCTTGTATCCTTTTCATAATATCAAAAATTTCAAGTCCACTCATCGTATAATATTTGGACGCGATGTTGTAACTTCCGAATCTGAAATTTTTTTTTTTTTATAACATTTAGGTAATTTCATTCATATTAATCCATTATTCCAAAGTTTAATGTAAAACTTACAAAATATGAAAATCTCCTAACAAGGCACATGATTCTTCGTATAGTTTTTCAATTTTGGATGACTCTTTTTCATCATATGTAGGGACAGCTAATTGCAACTGATTTTTATTTTGGCTTTTTTTTGCACTCCACTTAAAAGTCTTTAAAAAGGTTTTCAAGACTAAATGCCCTTCTCCAACCTATAATTATCATTTAATTATTAAAAAGCAAAATTTTAAATGGAAATGCATTCTTAAGCTTTGAAGTGTAACTGACCAATTGACTGTAGGTAGCTGGAGCTTCCCATTTATTTTCCTCGGCTACTGAAAGAAAATCCATCCACACCGATGCTGCATCAGGTAATCTTAATTCATATAGAGTCCACATTCCAATAGTTGGCTCTTCGTTGTTGGCAAAAAGGGTTAAATAATCACCAGTTATACACATTTTTTGAACTTTTACAAACGGACGAAGGCCGACCAGACAAATGGGATCTTCCAAGGAGGGACAAGTCTGAAAGTATAAATATTAGAAGTAGAAGTAAAAAGGCAATAGATTCTGATCTTCGTACGAATAAAAAAACATACTTCAGTATCGCTCATTTTCATCAAATGCTGAGAAGCTTTCATTGTATAAGTTTCAAGACCGCTGTCAGTCAAAGTGTGAACAAACGAATCTTCCAACTGGACATCAATCACAGGAGCCGTAAAAGGGTATACAACGTAAGTCCTGCTCGTCAAAACATCCTGAAAAAAATTGAGGCGGCAACGTGAATAATTCAAAGGAAATTAATTACTTCGTTAAATACGTGAAGGGAATTTATGAGAAGCAATTTACAGCTAGTTAATGGCAACCGATTTCATTACACTAGAAGTTAAGACACTTTGAGCAAAACCAGGCAACAGAGATTTTCCATGAGACAGAGGCTAGCTGGTATATTTTTTCATACATTCTCTATGAATGTTTAACCAACAACTTCGCTTCGAAACAAAGTTTTCCATTCAAATTTTGAGATTCAGTTGGAAGAGAAATACTTACTTCTTTATCGAATTCGTCATATTCAAAACAATGTAAATAACCCTCCTGCTGAGTTCCGAAAAAACAAGCGATAGATTTTAATTTTGAATAATAATCACTAGCAAAATCTTTCTTTTTTGGAAGTAGCTTATCGCCATTTCCGTAATATGGTTTTAAAATCAAACACGTAAATTTTTCTTGCATTTCGCGATTTGATGTACTTCCAATTAATAGTGGTGTAAGACGATACTGAAGAATATTGAAGATTTTATAATGCGATTTCCATACCTGAAATAAGACAAATTCATTTCTTAAAAATATAATTTTACGAATATCTAATTGAAAATAAGAGGTCTTACATCGGTATTTGCTGTATTTACCACATTCACAACTAGATCATGATTTAGAGTGAAAGGGTTGTGTCTAAAAATGTCAGAGCATTTTGGTTCCAATTGAGATTTTTCACATAAGATTGTAGGAAAGTCATGCTGAATAGGAAAACTTAAAAAATCAACTTTTGATAGTTCACTCTGTGAGAATTCATCAGAAGTCTCAATTGTTGTACTTCCATTTTTTATTAACTCTGAATTGCTAATTAAATGCTGATACTTTAATTCCTTATTTTCTTTAATTAGTGTTTCATAATTTATAGTTTTATGCCTTTGTTGAACAGGAGATTGACTGTTCTGAAGTTTTTCTAAAAAATAAGAAAAAAATTAGCAATCTTTCATTTAGAAAGTTATGATATATAATACCTACCAAAATCATCTATTGAAAATTCTTTATCTGACAAATCAATAGTAGGCAGAACGGGCTTGATTTTAAAAACATGTAAATGCTCATCGTTTTGAACAGCAATCATGTCTTCAATCATTTGCATCCTTATTGGTATAAAGCTAAGCTGCAAATTTACTGATAGCTGCTCAAAATCAATAAAACTAATTTTTGATATGTCATGTGTTGAAGTAATAAATTTATAGATGATCAACACATTTTTACTGGAAATTAATAAATTTCCTGAAACCTAAAAAGAAAAAAAAACAGGGAATTTTGATATTATACTAAGAAAGTTACTACTGCTGAGCTGTGCATTTATGAAAACAATACATATTAGAAAATTTGTTTGCACTGATGCAAGTTTAAAGAGCTAATCATATACAATTTGTGCTAGATTGCCTGTAATAACTCTAATTTAGTCTTGCAAAATGCAAAATTGTTGCCATCACGATTTCACCAAAAACTATTTTCTTTTTTAGCTTTATCAAAATTGCTTGTATACAATCTTTCAACAATGTTCAAATTTTTTAAAAACTACATTTGCTACAACTACTTACAGGACAGCAGGCTATATTATTTGGAATATTTCTCAAAGGAATTTCGATCATTTCTAGACCCTGATGATTTTGGTTTAAAGGTGTTACACGACCAGCTATTCTTGCTCTCATTGGTGGGCATTCATCCAAGGATTTTAAATTTTCCCAATTTGTGTAAATTCTCACATAAGATACCTCACTGCCATTTCTAGTTACTTTGCCTTCTAAAGTGCCTATGTAATTACCTGCAATGAAGAAAATCTCTTATAATAAATAAATGATTAGTTTAAAAGTAAAAATGTAAATACCTTGCATTGAATAAATAATTTTTATAATATCATCAACAGTTGGAATTGAGTATCCGGGATCATTAATTGCTGACAAATTCTTCACTGAAATTGTATGATTAGACTGAACCAGAAGCAAAATATCAGGTGGAACTGCTGCAACATCTAGAACTTCATCTACCAAACTGATTTCTTGCTTAAGAAAATGATGAACTGATATTACTCTAACCATTTTGCACCTGTTGAATAAGCAAAACGTATAACAAATAACCAAAAAGTATTTTCACTTATACAAAACACACCTACTTCAGGATTTCAAATTGATGGATCAATTTAATTATTTCATGAAGACCAGTATCTGTTTACAACAGCATCTGTAACGTTTCATCGCAATTTTTTTGTTTTTGAAAAATCTGTTACTGTACAACCCATGAAAGAAAATATTATAATAATTAAGACACATATAATATTTAAATACTTAAATTAATATTTCCTGTAACCTAACCTTACTTTAACATTGCCATGGCAACGTCATATTTTTATATTGATCCATCACGCCGTGACTTTCCCTTAAAAATTATCATGGTCAAAAATCTGGAAATAAACGAGATTTGAAACAAAGTGCCAGCTCAGCAGCCCAATGAAGTGCTCCCAGATTAGTCAAATAATCCAGGAATGAAAAAATATGTGCATAGTCCAAACAGCCCTGGTTTGATTAGTTCCTCCTTTTTTGACCAATCAGACTTAAAATGTTTCGCGGTTCAATATGGACATCCAATCTGATTGGTTAATTCCTTAATACGTAATTTAAGCGGCAAAAGATGTGTCTTTGGAAAAGTTTTAGGAATTATCAACTGAACTATTTGAAAGGAAACAAAGAGAATTGGGCTAAAAAAGCACCCAAGTAAAAGATGGGGCAAGAGCATTAATCACTTTAAATTTTTTTTTTTTCCTGTTTTCT
>CM075208.1:10790559-10839639 GCA_037577465.1 Liposcelis bostrychophila | reverse complement strand
CTACTTGTTCTTGTCTTAGCTACATGCCCTGGAACGGGATGATTTGACCGAATTTGATTATTTTTCATGCACATGATTCCTACAGCTACTAAGTTTTTGTTTACAGCACCGGCCTACACTGACTCAACTTTTTTCTTATAAATTATAACAATTGAATTTTTGAAATCACTTAGTAAACGGGATATTATCCCGTTTACTAAGCGTTTTCAAAAATATGCCTATTAATGGCGTTCAATCCTAAATTATTAATAACGAAATCGCCTTGCAAACTTCTCCTCACCTTCTGTATAGCCAAGCTGGCTGCCTGCCTCGAACCGTAATTTTCTCAAAATAGCCAGAAATCGGTCAGGGAGATTGAACCGCATTTTCATTAGGAAGGCAATTACGTCCTTCTTATACACACGTCTGGAGAATCTTGTCACTTGTATGGGCACCGGCCTACATTGTGAAAATAAAATCCGAAATAATGCAATTTAAAAAATTTTAAGTTAATCCAATTGTCTTTTCCTTGCAGAAAAATCTTCATGCCCTTTTTGGACTGCGTCTGTTATGCAAATTTTGCACAAAATCGCTAGTTAAAGTTCGCTGTTAAAATCATAGTGTTAGCAGTCTAGCAGACTGATAGTACTATGATTTGAAACTTACCATGCTCGCCGTCAGGCTCGCCGCACTTTTCAGTTTCAATCCCCTTTCGATTTTTTTCAATTCTTGATTGATGATTTCATACTTCGAACTCAGCAAATGCGAATAAATTTTGCTGTTAAATATTACGACCGTCATCACAATCACGAACCAATTAAACAGTATCGCATAGTAATGAATGTTTAAAATCCAAAACGGAAAAATATATTCCGTAGCGATGATCACTCCCGTGTACGCGAAATAGGATAAAAATGTCACGAAGGGCGGATAGACGTTATCCTTCTCCCTCAAAGCAATGCCGAGTTCTCTGAAATATCGATCAACTTTGTTGAACCGTTCATATATTTCTCTAATTAAATTAGCGTGCAAAATTGGCATTGTCGTCGACGCGGTTATCACAAGAATCCCGGCCACTGGAAGGCATCTGAGCGGGAAAACTCCCAAACTATCACCTGCTATGTCTGTGGACATCACCAATCCTCCTATCGTTACCTGAATCAGCATCACTATCACACTGTACATCTTGTAAAAAGGAGAAGGAGCCAATTCCCTATCGTAAATGCATAACGGGAAATGGCCCAGCAACGTCAAAAATTTGAGAAATATTCTTATCTGATTTTCAACGGTCCGCATTTTTTTTTTTTTTTTTTTTTTTTGTCTTTATAGAACGGCGAGCAAAAGAATACTCAAGTGCCTTTCAACATGAAAATGAATTGTTTTTGAAATTATTAGCTAGTCAGTTGATGAATATCTCCATGGGCATCATTTTAATCAAATTGAAGTCGGCTCATAAAGTAATTGTGTAATTTATTTAAAGATGAAAAAAAAAAAATGGTTTGTGATTGTGATTAATAAGGACTTTCACACCTTTTTATTTTTCCTTTTTGACTTTTGAGTGATTGATAATCACTCAAAAGCTGCTATGGCAACTGCATTATGTTAAAACTCTCCGATTTTCATTTTTTGAAGATTAAAACGAGAAAATTTTAGCCTCAAATAAGACTTTTCTATTTTAATATTGTTTTATGTTGATAGTGCAGCTGTTGGAGAAAGTGAAGCAGCAGACGAGTGTGCAGTAGTCGCACAATTATTGTTGTTGTTGGACGCGTTGGGAGAAAACTGTAGCAGAATGACTAGATAAGTAGTGATTGCTCCTGTTAGCTGGAAAAAAATTCAAATGAACAATACATTTTGCAGTAAAAATATATGAAAGAATATTCCAATTGATTTAAAAGCTTACCGAGACTAGTAGGGACATGTCCAGGCTGAAAAATCCGCAGGTCGAAAAATTGATCTTTTGATGGGTTAATTGCTGAGAAAATTTCATTAACTGAAAATAATGGAAATTGGTATTGAGTGAATTCTGATAAATCATGACGTTAATCTGATACCTGTTTCTGAGCTTCTCCATCATCCACTTCTAGGAGCAATGCATGTACCAGGCTAGGTGTCGTATTTCCCTGTAAAAATTTTGAAGTAATATTTAGTAGCAGGACTTAAACTGGGTCTTTCATAGCTGTCAAGGCTAAGGTCAGACAAAATTTACTACGGAGGAAGGATTAGCAGTTTTTTTGAAAATATTCTGGTAGTTATTTGGGAAATAAAGTCTAGCTCTTGGTAATTCGCTAGAAGGAGTCCTTCTAGAGAATTCTTATGTTCGCAGATAGCGTGTTCAATTTATGGGACATCCTGTGGATTGTCCATTAGATAACCACAGGATATCCAAATCCGGGAGATATCCGTAGGATGTCCAATGGACGTTTTCTGGATCAGTGCGGACATGAGTATCCAATAAATATCCTCATGATGTCCTGAGGACTTCCTCCGGACTGGGTAGGTTTGCTATCTGGGTTTCTTTAACTGATTTGGAAGCATAATGATAACGTACAACTTTTTCTATTGCTGTAAATGCAGATAAGATGCAAACTATCCTGATAAAATCCACCACAACCCATTTGATGCAGGTGGCTAAAGCAAGCACTCCTATTTCAGGTCCGTAGACCACCATCGTCAGACCTGTATAAGCCGTGATAAGAAGTTCGCAACCGGTGAAGAGCACGCTGAATATGATGGATGGCGTGAAAATCCCACCTAAGCTCCCGCAAATTTCGCATAATTCAAAATGACTTTTTTGCAGCTTTTTAATCCTTCCGACCATTTCGTTGATTGGAGCTTGACATTTTTTCATGCCCTTTTTGAACAAAGCTACTCGATTACCGTGCGGGAAGAAAATTTCCCTTTCATGCGTTTCATAGCAGTTGCTGATGGAATGGACGTCATAAACCTGTAAGCAAAAAGACGCTTGTTGAGTATCAGGAAATGTGGCTTTAGTCATTTGTAAGGCTCAAATTTATTAGCGAATATTTGCTGAAAAACGATCAGAATGAATAAGAACATGATTCGACTTTTTTGTCGATTCTCGACAAGTTCGTCTATGAATTTGCGCCTTGGCTTCAGCTCTTCTACCTCCTTTTCCCCGAGACTTGCAAGAATTCTTTCCATATTTTGCAGTTCTCGATTGATGGCTTCGAATCGTGTGGAGATTAAACGAGAATACGTGTTGCAATTGATTATTAAAAATATTGAAAATATAAAAATAAAAAAATAAATCAATACTGAATAAGCACTGAACACGACTCTCCAGTAGGAGGGTAGCACATATTCTGTGATTATAAAACACCACATAAAGGATGTGTAACCAAAAAATATTTTAAGAGGTGGATATTTATTTCAGTCTTCTGATATGGGAACACCGCATTCACAAAAGTTCATGTCTATTTTATTGAAACGTTTGTAAACTTCAAAAGTGGTTTTATGTTTTAAAATCGGCAAAGCTATCGTGGATAATATGAGTGAGTATCCGAAAGTGTAAAGCACCGTACACAAGGATAACGAAGTATTTGAATTTTCAATTTTCTCGATCAGCCCTAATATCAACACCGTTATTGGTAGTACACAAGTGGTTAGGCTGTATAATTTAAGAAAATTGGACTTTTGCAGTGATCCATGTCCGCTAACGGTATATGGGAATTGACCGGTTAAAGTTAAGAATTTGAAGTATAGTTTCATTTGAATCTCCAAAGTCGCCATTTTTAAGTAAAAAAATATCTTTGGACGTTTTTGCTCTTCAATACGCTCTTGCCGATTTTTAACTAATGCATTTCCTGCTGGTTGGTTGACATATAAAACTAATTTATATTAATAATGATAATTTTGGGACTGAATAAATATTGACAGTATTGTGTTTTTTTAATATTCAGTGTAATTAGAATATGAAATTGGGTTTTGAGGAAAAATATTATGAATGAATTTGTCATTGATGGGAGAAACTGAAAAAAAAATTCATTTCCTACTTCCTTTTTTTCTAAATAAATTTATTACCGTTTTTGCATATTTATCTATCGTGGTAAAAACGATTCCTACCGCTAAATGTCAAATGTTAGATGTCTCAAAACGTTTTATTTGATCGAGTATAAAATGTATTTTATTTCAATGCGAAACGATCAATTATGATGATGTCATCACTTCAAAGAATACACGTAAGGGTTTTAAGAATGCAATTTCAATTACTGACTAAAGATTTCGAAGATAAAATAAAGTGCAAATTTTTATGATTGGTTGCATTAGGGTGGACCCTAATAGGTGTCTCTAATTTTGAGGTCGTTGCTTTGCATGCTTGTAAGTTTAAGGTCGAGTCCAAGGTCGGCTTAAACTTTCGAGACCAGGAAATTGGACGTTATACGAGAAAGAAACGTGATTTTGACTATCTTTGTCTGAAGGTGCCGTTTCGCTTGACAAAAATTTGGGTTTCTTTGCAAGCTTTAAAATTAACGGACGTGAATCTGCCAGTGCTGCAATTTACTAGGGAATATTATTTACTCGTTCCTGATGGGAGCGTGGGTTTTTCCTCAGCAGATGCTGCTGTTTGTCAACAATGCTTATCACCTTTTCCAGTAGTTGAAAGGTGCTATCTTCCCTTACAGATTGGTTAACATTATAAGGTTGACTCATATTACTGGAAGGTATGATTGACTCATATTATAGGCAGATAATTGTAATATATAATGTTTATCTCTAGGCAGATAATCGTATCTGTTATAAGACTGAGAATTTATGGGTTGGCTTTGATACGTTGTAACTGTAGAACTAGTTGTAAACGGTCCCGTAAGAGGATAGGCTGAAGTAAAAATGGTGGGTGATCCTGTTGTAGTAACCTGAGGTTGTTGAAGTTCGCAATTGATTTAATATCCAGGTTATCTGAGTCCTAAACATTTGAGACTGTGAATTTACTTGTCCCATAGAGGAATCAACTGTATTACTTCCCAGCGGCACTGAGTAAGAAATGCTATTTCGCATATAATTTTGGATCATAGGAATGGCTCCCATTCCGACTCCCACTCTACACTCCACTCGTGATGAACTAAATGGTTGCGTTAGCTGTATAGGCTGTCGGGTGGACACTGGACAGACTCAACTTTTGATTAAAATTGTCAAAGGACTTTGATGTTGAAGTCCAATTTATCTTCGATCCTGGATCCATATTCAATGTTTCTTGGAGGGAACGGATCCTAGGGGAAACCCTTTTTTTCGTTTATGGAAAACACAGTCTCACATGTTTCACAGTCTCAAATATTTAGGACTCATCAACCTGGATGTTAAATCAACAGCAAACTTTAACAACCACAGGTTGTATACAACAGGGTGTTTATTATAAAACTGGGGTGCCTTATTTTTCAATTTTCGAATTTCAAATCTCTTACCCCAAATATTTTTCTTCTTGGTGTACAGGTAAACCCGAATTATTTTAAAATTCTGTACTCGACAGGAAAGCGTGGGGACTTGAGCTTAAAGTTCCAAAAATTCCCATAAGAAAAAAAAATCGACAATTTTTTTTTTTTTTTTTTTTATTGGAAATCTTCCGTTGATCACGAATCGGAAGCCCGTTTTTTTATATGAATCGTTAATTTGTAAAAGGGGACATGTCTTATAAGGTAAACAAAAGACATGTCCCCTTTTTCAAATTAACGATTCATATCTGGTCCAGTTTTTGAGCTAGAGACGAAAATACCAGTGAAACTGAGGACTTTCTATGTTTTTTCACTCTAACACGTTTTTTTTTTTTTTTCCTCTATATTTTTGCTTTTCGCTCTAAAACCGGACCAGATGTAAAAAAAAGTACTTCAAGATTCGTGATCTATTAATCTAATTTTTGATATGGAAACACATTTTTTCGCGGGAAAAAAAAATTGGAAATTTTTTTTCTCTTATGACAATTTTCGGAACTTTAAGCTCAAGTCGCCACGCTTTCCCGTCTAGTAAAAAATTTTTAAAAAATTTGGATTTATCAGTACACCAAGAAGAACCAGGGGTCCGAAGCCGGTGCCGGTGCCGATGCCGATGCTTTCCATTTATTTAATTCTCGATTCCGATTCCGATTCCGATTCCGGCACTCACTACCCGATGCCGATTCCGACTCCATAAAGCATCGACTATATCCGATGCCGAATCCGATTTAAACTTTAGGCGGAATGACCTTAGTTAATTAACGCAATACTCGAATATTCAATAATTCGTTTTATGAATTCATTTTGTGATGTTTTTTTTTTTAATTTTTTGATTTTATTTTTAAATTTAAATTTTTCAAAAATATAATTAAATTAAACTCGACTTTTCAATTCCGATGCCGGTGCCGGTGCCGATGCTGGCACCGACGCCAGAGCCGGTGCCGATGCCGATGCCAGCACCAGCAATTTTGCGATGCTGATTCCGATGCCGATTCCGATTTCAATTTTTAAAAAAATTTGATGAGCATCGGCATCGGTCAACTTTCATGAGCTTCGGACCCCTGATAACAGGGAACGGATTTTATGTTGTACAACTGAATTTGAGATTTCAGAAAACACGACTCTGAGAATTTGAGCTTTCTTCTGTGAAATTGGAAAAAATATTAAAATATCGTAAATATTAGGGTGTCCCTTATTTTGATAATTTTCGAATTGCAAATCGCTTACCCCAAAAATGGCTCTTCAGAAGAACCATTTTTGGGGTAAGCGATTTGCACTCGGCCTATACTGACTCAATTTTTTTCTTATAAATTGTAACAATTGAGTTATGTGATACGTGATACGTGACGCAGAACCGTAAATTGCCTGATTTACGGTTCTGCGCAAAATGTAATTGGTAAATGTAATTGTTGGTGATAATTACGCAAAATAGCCAGAAATCGGTCAGGGAGATTAAACCGCATTTTCATTAGGAAAGCAATTACGTCCTTCTTATACATACGTCTGGAGAATCTTGTCCCTTGTATGGGCACCGGCCTACATTGCGAAAATAAAATCTGAAATAATGCGATTTAAAAAATTTTAAGTTAATCCAATTGTCTTTTCCTTGCAGAAAATTCTTCACGTCCTTTTTGGACTGCGTCTGTTATGCAAATTTTGCACAAAATCGCTACCTAATGTTAGCCATTAAAATCATTGTGTTAGCAGACTGATATCACCATGATTTAAAACTTACCATGCTCGCCGTCAGGCTCGCCGCACTTTTCAGTTTCAATCCCCTTTCGATTTTTTTCAATTCTTGATTGATGATTTCATACTTCGAACTCAGCAAATGCGAATAAATTTTGCTGTTAAATATTACGACCGTCATCACAATCACGAACCAATTAAACAGTATCGCATAGTAATGAATGTTTAAAATCCAAAACGGAAAAATATATTCCGTAGCGATGATCACTCCCGTGTACGCGAAATAGGATAAAAATGTCACGAAGGGCGGATAGACATTATCCTTCTCCCTCAAAGCAATGCCGAGTTCTCTGAAATATCGATCCACTTTGTTGAACCGTTCGTATATTTCGCTAATTAAATTCGCGTGCAAAATGGGCATTGTCGTCGACGCCGTTATCACAAGAATCCCGATCCCTGGAAGGCATCTGAGCGCGAAAACTCCCAAACTATCACCTCCTATGTCTGTGGACATCACCAATCCTCCTATCGTTACCTGAATCAGCATCACTATCACACTGTACATCTTATAAAAAGGAGAAGGTGCCAATTCCCTATCGCAGATGCATAACGGGAAATGGCCCAGCAACGTCAAAAATTTGAGAAATATTTTTATCTGATTTTCAACGGTCCGCATTTTTTTTGTCTTTATTGAATGGCGAGCAAAAGAATACTCAAGTGCCTTTCAACATGAAAATGAAACGTTTTTGTAATTATTAGCTAGTCAGTTGATGAATATCTCCATGGGCATGATTTTAATCAAATTAAAGTCGGCTCATGAAGTAATTGTGTAATTTATTTAAGGATGAAAAAAAAAAATGGTTTGTGATTGTGATTAATAAGGACTTTCACACCTTTTTATTTTTCCTTTTTGACTTTTGAGTGATTGATAATTATAACATTTTTGCCGTTGCGAAAAAAAAAGGTTTTTGACGCATTCTAATCAATAACGTCTCCCGTTTAACGACAAATAGCTTGTCCTACTGACGGTATTTGTCCGATTGCTGAATGCAGCTCAAGAACATTAAAATTGAAAAAAATGGAAGAATTTTTAATGAGATACGCATCCTACGGCCTTTTGATGATTGCAGGTTATAACACGTAAAAGAAACACGTTTGAGAGAATATTGAATTTTTAATGTCTTTCATTTCCTGCGGGAATTGAAGAATGTTTTGCAGTTTGCAGTTTGCAGTATGTCGTGGGGTTTAGGAAGAACTGTGCGTTTCTACACATTTGAAGAATTTGATGTTGGCGCAAATTGCAGAATTATGACCAGATAGGTGGTGACTGCTCCGGAAATCTGAAAAAATTTGTAACTAGAACAATATACTGATATGTGAACCTTTTGACAAAAAAAGATTTTTACCGAAAGCAAGAGTGAAGAATCCAGACGGAATAATCCCCAAGTTGTGAATTTTATTTTATGATGAATTAGTTGTAAGGAAAACGTTCGAAGCTTTGGAAGAAACAACAGTGAAAACAATCGTTATCAGATATAGGTAAAAATAAAGAATAAAAGAAAATAATGAGCGATAAATACAGGGCTGCTTGTTTGCATTGAATTTTTTTTTTTTTTTTTTTTTTTTTTTCATTCCTTTTTCTTATTCTTATTGAGCTTTTATTAAATATTTAAATAATCATTTGATTTCGTTCTCGGAATTTATTAAAGTATCTAACTCTGATCTGTTGAAACTCAGTAATTAGTCGATAGTTTCAAAGTTGTGATTATAAAAACTTTCAATTGACTTTTTTTTTTTTTTTTTTTTTTTCTCTCTGTAATTTCTTTTTTTGGTGGTTTAGTGGCAATAACATATGTTGTTATAATCGTGGTAATGAAATCGAGTAATGGTTATATTTTTTGATTGTTTCATGAATTGGTCAGCTCAAGATATTGACCAATTAACGAGATTTAAAATATAGTTCTTCATGAATTTTAAAAAAATAGTCTGACAGAAACAGTTCGAGATTTCCAGAGAGTGATGGCGCAGTTCAAAATTAAAAAATGAAACTACTGTTCGACTTTAAAATTTTGAACTGCACTTCCTCTTTGTTTCGAGTACAGATTACCCCTGGCCAGCACGTCGTTTCTTAATTGTTTCTCGAATTCATAATCCGGATATTTGCTGAAAGAACGGATCCAATCTTCTACGCCTTTATCTAGCATTTCATGAATTTTTTTTTTTTATGTCATTGATATTTTTTGAATTCAGTTGATTTCAAATTTTTCAAAAATTGTATTCATATCAACGTAAATCACATTTCCAATGGTGGTAGGTCACCAGAAGTTGGAGGTCCCCTGACCTCCTCCCCTAATTCCGGGAGCACTTCTGAATCATTATCTTCTTCACATTCGGCTTCCTCAATTTCTTCATTTTTCCTTCCCTGAACAGGTTCCGCCATCTTTCTAAGGATAAGATATTATTGGTATTATATTTGAAAAATTTAATACGACCATTACTGACCTTTTTTATTACTGACCTATATTTACTGACCTTTATTAAAAAATATTCAACAATCTCCTCCTCAAACAATATTTATTTACGGCAGTAAATAAAACCGTATTTAAAAAAGTGATGACATAAGGCGATGGTTCCGTTACCCAATTTTTTCCGATGGAAAACAAATCTTATTGAAAAAAAACTCGGTTACATTGCCTCCAATGCCTTTATGTGCCATTAGCACTAGAAACTGCGGACTAGCCGCAGTTGCATATAAAGGCATATGAAACTAGCAACTGGTTGGGGATTGACTGGATTCTATTGAAGCAGATCTTGCAGATCTTGCAAATCTTGCGGGTCTTTTTCTATCAAATGTTGCAGAGTTGAATTCAGTTTGTTTTCTGAGTCTTTATAATTGACTCAGTGTATGAGATAGAGATATTCCATTTTCCATGATGCATGAGATTAAGACCTTCCATTAATTCCATTCTTTCGTGCGAAAATGTGCCAAAGAGTTCTTTCATAATCTTCCAAATTGCAAATGGTCCAAAACTGGTTTGGAACAGTTCTTGCAATTGATCTAACCCCGATTACATTTTCAATTCATTGGACACCCTGTGGATTTTCCATTAGGTATCCAGAGGATATCCAAATCCATGGGATATCCATAGACGTCTAAAAGACGCTTTTTGGATCAGTGCTGACGTAGATGAATCCAATGGATGTCCAATAAATGTCGTCCTGAAGACGTCCTCTGGACTTTTCTATATGGGCAGTTTTGACCATTTACAATTTGAATCATTTGCAATATGGCCGTACCAAACCAAACTTTCCTTATATTGGCCCATCCCAGCTGGCAACCCAGTCTAACTGATATCTTACCATTTTTTGAATTTTCTGGTTCGAGGTTTTTAAGTGCAGCCCATGTACCAAAATTGGTGTCTTGTTTAGCTGAACAGCGTTGAAAAAATGCATGATTAGTAATTCAAGTGTCGTGATGTACTTAAGCAATCTCACCTCATACTGCAGTAAAGAAAATGGCAATACAATGCAGAAAATCGTAATGACATCAACCACGATCCATTTAACGGAAGTCAGAATCAAGAACAAATTTAGCTTCTCCTCGAAAATAATCGATTTAAAACATGTATACGTATTAATGATCAACTTCGTAAAGGCCATCAAAGTCATTAATGTGATCGGTATAGCAAATACGGAAGCTATGTTATTCGAAATTTCGCATAACGAAAAGTGACATCTCTGAAGGACGATTAATTTTTCCATTAGGTTTCCACCTTGTTGGTCGTTTTTTTCGACATCTCCCGGGAAATCGGTCAATCTTTTTTTGATAAAATGAATGTTTCCTACTCGATTTCCATCGATGACAGGTTCAAAAAACTTAAAATTAAAAATTAAGGAGTTAATGGGATCAAGATTATTGTTCGCATCAATTTTTTCCCCCCGTTTTATCGTGATTAAAAGGTATTAAAATATTTAAATAGTCGCTTAATGGCTAAATATCATGAACCGCAGCTATTTGTTTTTCTTGAATGGGACCCTTTGGACATTTTTTTTTTTCAGGGATATCAGAAATACTTTGATCCGTCCGTGATGATGGCTATCATCACGTCATCGCATTTTAAAATAAGCATAAAACCATTTGTCTTTTTTTTTCCTCTTACCATTCAAGTATTATAAGACTAAGTTTATACAATTGGATCGGGACCTGGTTCGGGATTCGTTACGGGATATGAATCGAGATTTTGATCGCAATTTTGATCAAAATTGTCATGATTGGCCCCTCTCCGGGGTTTCTTGAATTTTTTTTTAAAAATACTCCACCTTATGATCGTTTTCATCCTCAACGTCCAAACTTCGGTTCAGGAATTCTGCTCTTTGCTTTATTGTGAAACTAAGTACGCAGATGTTCGTCAAAGCGACGGACAGATACAAATTTAACAATAAAAAGTAATTTGTAAAAAATCCGCAGCTGAGGGTCCACCATGGATATAACACCTCTAAGAGAATGATTATTCCGTTAAAACCGAATAAGCTCAAGAGCAAACCAATCGGAAAATATTTTCTTTTTAAAGTTTTAACTTTAAATCCCAAGGGAATTAAATCCCAATCGATTCTTTTGATTGTATTTAACGAGCTGCATATCTGTTCGGATCGAACGATCGGTATTGCGGTTAGCGTTATGACCAAAAAGTTGATTACAATGGTTGCAATTTTGGTCGCCGTCAAATAAAACATTTCCTTATCTGCACAATGAGGGTATCTGATTAAGTAAATTAATATTATTTGATGCAACATGAAAGTGAATGCGCTGAATAGCTGAAGACATTTTGAAGGTACTGCTTTGCCGTTTTTTATTGCTATGGAAAATTGCCCCGTTGCAGAGGCAATGTAGAAATATTCTTTTAATACGGTTAATCCGTTTTCTTCCATCGGTTATCGATATCTTAAAATAATTTTTATGGGTGGCAAGGAAATTTAATTTATTAACAGAGAAGGGTTAAGATGCTTTTTAATTTATTTTAAAAGTTAAAGAATTAAATAAATTAGGCTGTGAAGACCGTTGCAAAACATAGCTATTCCTCCTATGCTTCCTTTTAAGGCCCATGAAAGTTCTTAAGCTGTGATTTCTCCAAGAAGTCTCTGCGATTCCACTTTTCTCTTGTCATTTTGTATCGGTATCAACAAAATACTTCTACTACAGCAGGATTTTCGAGGTCGTAGAACACTAATTTTATTATTAAGATTATATTATTAAGATATAATCTTATTATTAAGATATAATCTTAATAATAATTATGGATCGCCAAACTTCAATCAACTAATTTTATTCCCCCGAATTTTTTCGATTAACCCGTGCGACGTCACTAGCGTTAGTATTGGGGGGGGGGGGGCTGGAGATAAAAGTTCTGGATTTCTCCGCTAGATGGCGCTAGTGTCGCTCCGCCATGGTCGTTAGATGGCGCTAGTGTCGCATCTCCATGGCCGTTAAATGGCGTTAGTGTCGCCTTATTGTGCAATGACCATTGCATCGACCTTGAACTTCCCCCATCTAGCGGGGAAACATTTTTTTTTCTCCCGGAAATTATGTCAATATTTTTCCAAAGGGAAACCTTTTTTCAGCAATTGCAGCTAGGTGACACCGGGAATCCCCGGATGTTTGTGCAAAATGAATAGTGCATGAGTACACACCACCATAAAACCAGTCATATTTTTCGATAAGACGAACTTTGTGATGGTGTATTCACACCATCACAAAGTTCGTGATGGTTCGTGCATTACTCATGTTCGAACCTGATGGGATTCGACCTTGGGAAGACTCCCGAGTCTTTTCTCGGGGGTGCAACCCGTTACACCACATATCCCATTGAAATCTTAAACATGAAATCAATACTTTAACCCTTTCTGGACGGTGGTCTTTTGCTATTTTCATGATGGTTTATTTTGGGAGTATATTTTAAAAAATTTCAGAGTCTTTTCAAAAAATAGTTATGCGGCCCGCCGTACTCTCAGGTGTAACTTTTGGAGCTTCAAATTTGATTTTGACCGAATTGGGAGAACTTCTCCTAAAGTTTTCCAAAGATTTTACCCAATCGTATTTATACGATAGCTGTCCGGAAAGGGATAAAAATGCATCTTGCGGGGAAACATTTTTTTTTTCGCCCAACGTTCATCTTGTGGTGAAACCTTTTCCTGGATCAAGGTTTTTCGGTTAGATGTGACCGGAATTCCCCCGTGACGTTTGTGCAAAATGAATACCCACCACAACGAATTTTTTTTAAACAAGCAAGTTTTTAAAAAGAACACCGCACACCAGAATAGGGAAATTGGTTTCGGTTAATTATGTTGTTTATATTTAGTCACAAGTTTGTTTACAAACATAAACAACGAATATAAAAATCATATTTAACCGAAACCGATTTTCCTATTCTGGTGTGCTTTTTAAGATATCTCTTTATCCAATGCAAAATAATTGAAAAAATCCGTTATCACTAGTGTCGTTTCATCATTCGTCAACTCGATTGTATTATTTTAAGAAGACGGCGCAGCTTTACGAACAAATTACATGGGAAAATAAAGTTTCCTATCATCTTTTTACGGTCCGTTTTTTACAGGATTAGAAGTTGGTGAATCGTTGTGCTTGTCAATGTATTTGATTTTTTTTTTTTTTTTTTTTTTTTCTTGGAAACAAACTTAAAAATAAAAGATGAACAATAAGATTTATTTCGAAAAAATTAGTTTAGGATGTATTATTTACAAAAAAAATCAGTCTTGATAAAAAAAAGAAAGAAAAAAAAAATCAGTCTCAAAAAAAAATTAACGAATACTGTATGAGAAATACATGACTCTTTATGAAAATAGGAAAAAAATTAAGGGACAAACTTGCCCAAGAAGATTACTTCATCTTCAGTGTCAGACAACATTGTAATAATGGAGATGTTATCCTACAAAAAAATGAATTAAAAAAATATTAGTTTTAAGAAAATGTGTGGTAGAAAAAAAAATTACCATTTCCACCTCCGGTTCCGATTCCGGCGTGTCCGGCAAGATAATTACAGAGTCGACCTCGGCTCGCTTGGGTTGGGTTTCAAACGAAAAGAAATAGCACCGGGGAGAAAAGCGCATCCGAATTTGACCATTGCGACCTTCAAGACATGAAAGTCTACCTCGAAAACGATTGTTATCCGGCGGAAAACTTCATTCCTTAGTTTTCTATGTTTCATTCCTTAGTTTTCTAGCTTTATTTACCATGTACTCTGAAACATTAAATTCCTCCGGAGCTTTTTTAATGGACCGATTTCTAAGAGCAAGTTTGAGAATCTAAACGTTCTCTGAACAGCAATACTGATGCAGAAACGTTATCTCGTTTTAAAAGGTTTCGAAATATGGTCAGTTTTATTAGCTGTAGAGTAAAATTGACCAAATCTTGAAACCTTTTAAAACATAATACCTTTTTTTTTTTCATCTGAATTCCGGTTTTTCCTGATTTTAAAATACGCACAAGGCACACAGCTTTAGATGGTTCTATTTTGTTTATAGTCCGCATTTTGAGTCGGTGGTTCTTGTGCAAATTGTAGTACTATAACTAAATAAGTGGTAACTACACTAGCAATCTGAAAAAATAAAAAAAGGAACATGAATGAGGTTGCTTATTTCCGTTATTCCCAAATAGAAAAAATAAGCAGAAATATCTTGCCGAAACTAAAAGAGAGGTATCCAAGCGGAATAGCCCCCAAGTCGTAAATTTCATTTTATGATGAATTAATTGCAATGAAAACATTTGAAGCTGCAAAACAAAGAAATTCAACGAAAAGCTTACTATTTAAAAAAATCCACATTGTTTTCTAGATCGTTAGCTACTTACTCGCTTTTGAATTTTGTGACTTCGTGTTTTTAGGTATAGTTTATGAACTAATATTGGTATTCTGTTTATCTGAAAAAAATATTATAGTTCTTGAAGCTAAGAGTATGCACAAGTCGTGGCAGCAAATAAATCGTATTTTCTTTTTACGAAAAAACCAAGACAAATATACTGTAGAAGGATAAAAAATTAAGAAATATTCGAAATTTTGTTTTGCTGCTCTCTTAATATTTATTTTTGCGAAATTTGTCTTCGTTTTTCCGTAAAAAGAAACATACCATTTATCTGCTGCCACGTCTGATGCATAAGAAATCATGCAAATTTAAGTCCAATCAATGGATGCGAAATGTAAGTAGTTCCTGAGCTTACGGAGTATGTTAATGGAAATATTGATTTACTACCTTTTGATTTTAGCGAAATTTGAGCTTTTTTGTAACGATTCAACCGTCAACTCACCTCATGTTGCAGAACTGAGAATGGCAACACCGTGCTTAAGATCCTAATTATATCAACTAAGGCCCACTTCACGCAAGACAAAAGCACGAGGATATTTAGAATCCCTTGAAACATTATGTACTTGAAAATCGTGTATAAATTAGTTATTAAGCCCAAGAAAGATAATAAAGAAATTAATAAAATGGGAAAGGCAAAATACGAAACCATATTATTTGAAATCTCGCATAATGAGAAGTGACAACTTTGAAGGATGGTTAATCGTCGTATTGAATATTCATCCTCCTCCTTGTTATTTTCAGTGTTTCCTGGAATGACTTCCAAGCTTTTTTTAATGAAGTGAACGCTTCCTTTGAAATGTTTATTGTTTTCGTGGGCTGGAGGTTCAACGAACTGAAAGTAAAGGTCAAAATCAAAACATAAACGGGATTAAAAATTCTCTGTGATAAAATGTCACGTATGTTACAGTCTACCGTAACAAAAAGGGCTCGTGATAAATGGTCTTAAGTTGAAGAATCGGGCCACCGTTGATTGATATGTAAATCAAGAAAATAGTTTGGTTGATCTGAAGTGCTCTGGCTAGAGCACTGTGTATATGTAAAAATTCAATCGAGTTATTAGGAGAATGAATTTATCAGACAAAAAAAATTGAGAGGACAAATGGATCCAATATTTATTTATTAAAATCTAATAGGGCTGGGCTAGTGAAACTCTCTTACCTTCTCCATTTTCGTACTCAAGATATCTAAATAATTATTCAAATATTCGGCCCTTTGTTTTATAACCAAATTTAAAACGCACAAATAACTTAAAAACACTGTTAAGTACAAAGCTAATCCCAGAAAATAATTCGTATAAAATCGGCAATCATATGACCCCCACGGATACATGATTTCCGTAACTAAAATTGATGCTTGAAAAGCAGAAAGCAATAAAAGGAGGCTAAACGCATAAAATTTTAGTCTTAATTGCTGAACGTGAAAACCCAATGAGATTAACTCATCGTCGATCTTCCTTATTTTATTGAATGTGTTACATAATTTTTTAGCACAGACAATCGGCGTTATTGTTAGCGCAATAATCAAAGCGTTAGCTACTAATGGAGTAATTCTGGTTGTTGTTATGTAGAATAAGTCCGTATTATATAATTCAACATTACATCCTTGGAGGGTGTAGTATAATACTACATGATGAGTCGCCAAGAAGATTAAGTTGTACAATTGAAGGAACCTTGATGGTACCACATTCTTTTTCTTTATTGAAAACGGAAATTGTCCAGATGCGGAGACCACGTAGAAATACTTTTTCAGTATATTTAGTACGTCCGCTTCCATCGTTGATCGTAGTTTTGATACTATACATATTTTTCGAACGTCGTCATAAGTATGTTCATTTCATAAAAATTGGTTTGGGAAACTTTCAATTATTAGAGTGGAGTTCGCTTTAATTGTAATAAGGTAAAATTAATATTTTATGAGAACTTTTTTAATGCGTTTAAAACTGACATAGTGATGATACTGATTTTGCGCTAAAACATGTTGCCGTAACATATGTTTTCGCGGAATTTTGCCTAACATTTTCATATGGTGAATGAAGCATTAAGCTTTCTTCCATTAGTCTTAAAATGTCTTGAAAAAGTTCAGTCTTAAAATCAGTCTTAAAAAAAAGTCTTCAAAATTATTAAATCATGTGACAAAACCTATAGGTTTGGCGGAAATAATTCGTTAATTTTTTTTCATATATGAAAAAAATTAACGAATTATTTCCGCCAATATTTCGATGTCATCTTCGTCCGAAATGGTCACCACCGAGATCTCATCCTACAAAAAAAAATTAATTAAAACAAGTTCGATAGAAAAAAAATAAAAAAGTTACCATGTCTGTTTCTGAGGTCGGTGAATTCTGCGACGATTGAGAAGAATCCGGTAAATTTGATCCCGTACTTCTGACTCGGTACAAACTAAAAATTAAAAAACTTATTAGAAAACATTTTTCTTGACAAAAGAAAAAAAAATTATCATATCTGATTCTGAAGTCGGCGATTCCGGAGAATCGGGTAAATTAGATCCCGTATTTCCGACTCTGTACAATTCCAACTAAAAATTAAAAAAACTTATTAGAAAAAATTTTTTCTTGACAAGAAAAAGTCAAGAAAAAATTTTTTCTTGACAAGAAAAAAAAATTACCACGTTCGCTTCCGAAGACTCCCTTGCTTGAACCGGCGAATTCAAAGCCGATTTTGGTGACTCTGGAAGCTGCATTCCACTTCGCCCCAAGTGATACCCGCGGTTGAAATGATTTCTTCCTTGGCAATGGTAACGGTAATTAGGCAAAGTCAATACATTTACCGATTTCAAAAGTAAAAAATATAAATTATAATTCCGGAATTAATCGGTCAATGTATTAAGGGCAGTCTCCATTTGATGACGTTCACGGCATTCGCGTTGTCCGTCATCGCGGTTAACGTAATCGCACCGGAAGTACTTTGCAGGTTTTGCTCCCGTAAACGTTTGTGGCATAAAAAGAGTACCGTATATTTCATTGAGTATACAAAATTGGCTTACCCAGAATTTGTTTTGGAACAGATTTATTGTCTTCCCCATGCCCGAATTAAAATTTTTCTTTTTAAATCCGTAAAAACATCTTTCAAAACCGCCATTTTTAATGTTTGTAAATTAGAAAAAAGCAGAAGATGATCAAAAAAATCGTGGTAAAAGATCCACAAAACTTCCGGTGCGATTACGTTCATCGAGAAGGCGGATAACGCGAATGCGGTGAACGTTATCAAGTGGAGACTGCCCTTTAGGGAATTAAAATTTTTAATGTATTAAATCAAGAAAACAAATAAACAAAAAAATATCCATCTTCCTTAATTTTCTCCGAAGTGCTAGGGGTCGCCAAAATTGTTGTTTGTTGTATGTTTGTTGCATTTTTTTTTCCAGCGGGGAAATCCAGAACTTTAATCTCCAACTCCCCCTATCTTGTCTACTCTGTTATTCTTGTAACTGCTGATTCCGCTGTTTCTGCTGCTGCAGTTACTCTTACAGCCGAATGGTTTTAAGAGTCTCTTTGCTCTTACTGAAGCTATTGTTGGTCTTGTACCTGTATGTCCTGCTTCTGTTATTTCTACTGTTTCTTCTTCTCTTGCTGAATTACCCGCAAAAAAAGAATAAAGCACCATTTTCCCAGCTCCAAGTCTTGTCACTTGGACCTGAAATATCATATGCATAATGCCGAAAATCCATTTGACAAAGTTACTAATTGTCTGTTTCCTTCCGTCACTAAAACCGAATCTTCTAGTTTTGCGTTATCCTGTTGAACAAATATCGGATTTTCATTGCACGCCCGCGGAAACTTTTTACGGACAGCAGGAAATACTTTTTCTTCTACCATCTTTCTTACTTCTTCTTTTGCAATTGATTCTATTGGCCTGGTAAAAATCGACCAAAAGGGACAAACAACGTCCCTTTTGATCGATTTTTTGAATTTATTTTGACTGGTTCGGTGAAAAAATACGCCCAGATCCCAATTTTCCCGTCCAAAACTTTTTTCTTATGGCAGTCAAATCGCGGTCTAGCAACGGCGCACATGAACATTATCTAAAGACATCATACATGTCACTTGAAAATTCCCATTGATCTTGTATATTATAGAAGATCAATTGGAATTTCCAGGTTTTATCTGTTCTGGGCCATGTAGAATCTATATGGTCCAGAACAGATAAAGCCGATTCTTTGTACAATCGGAAACGTGTTTTAAAATAAAAAACAATCGAATTCTTCAAAATGATTATCTCTTTCGCAATTTGAGGTAAAACAAGTTTGTTAAAGTTTAAATAAAGAACGTGGGTCGATAAGGCCGATTTTTGGGCTGTTTAAAAAAAAAAGTTTTTTTATGTCAAAAGGTGGTTTCATATGAGGTTAATAAGGGGTCATAAGTGGCACTGAGTTGCGCGCATGCTATGGCCATTTTTTTAAATTTTTTCACTTTTCGCTGTTGTGAACATGACAGTCGGAAATCTTCCAGTGGCAGACAAATAGTAGCCATGAAGGCCAATTTACTGCACCATATTAAGGTTGCGACCGGCGTGTTCACACATGCTTAATTCGCATGGTTTTTAGGCCTCATGAAGAAGCCGTTGAATGGCCCTAATTTCCTTTTCACGCGAGCTTTCTAATGTTGAAAGCTTACTTAATTCACCATTTCCAACTTAAGCACATATGTGCGCCATTGTAAAATGAAGGAAATTGAATTTCAGATGGCTGATTTATAATGTTTATACTCTGTTTTAACCGTATTTTTCATTAATATACATGCCTAACGTTTAAATGGATCAGATGCATTATTGTGCGAATATATATTTTGATCTCATTAATCAGTAAAACATGAATAAAAGGTCCGCGATTTATTTATCAACTACTTGTTTTCGAGAACATTTTTAAAAAGTGTTCTTCCGAAAAGGCGCGAAACAAGTTTTTTTAAAAAAAATGTTCTCGAAAACAAGCAGTTGATAAATAAATCGCGGACCTTTTATTCATGTTTTACTGATTAATGAGATCAAAATATATATTCGCACAATAATGCATCTGATCCATTTAAACGTTAGGCATGTAATATTAATGAAAAATACGGTTAAAACAGAGTATAAACATTATAAATCAGCCATCTGAAATTCAATTTCCTTCATTTTACAATGGCGCACATATGTGCTTAAGTTGGAAATGGTGAATTAAGTAAGCTTTCAACATTAGAAAGCTCGCGTGAAAAGGAAATTAGGGCCATTCAACGGCTTCTTCATGAGGCCTAAAAACCATGCGAATTAAGCATGTGTGAACACGCCGGTCGCAACCTTAATATGGTGCAGTAAATTGGCCTTCATGGCTACTATTTGTCTGCCACTGGAAGATTTCCGACTGTCATGTTCACAACAGCGAAAAGTGAAAAAATTTAAAAAAATGGCCATAGCATGCGCGCAACTCAGTGCCACTTATGACCCCTTATTAACCTCATATGAAACCACCTTTTGACATAAAAAAACTTTTTTTTTTAAACAGCCCAAAAATCGGCCTTATCGACCCACGTTCTTTATCTGAGTTTATTTAAATCTAAGTAAACTTAGCCTGGTTTTGGCTGTTTAGTTACTGTACAGAAGTTAAAAAAAAAAAAAAAAAAAAAAAAAAAATTGGAGCATTTTTTATTGAGAAAAGAAGGAGTGAATTCGATTCCAACGTCCATCTTGATGTTCAAGGAACGTTGTAAATTGTTCCGTTCCGTTCCATTTGTAAAAATCAGTCCTGATTTTGAGGGACTGATTCTTGTGCAAATTGTAAAATTATAACTAAATAGGTAGTGACTGCACTGGTAATCTTAAAATAAAAAAAATAAAAAAATAATTAAGGATGAATTACTTGTTTCAAAAACAATACAACAAACATTTTTTACCGAAACTAAAACTGAGGAATCCAAGTGGAACAATCCCCAGGTCGTAAATTTCATTTTATGGTGAATCAGTTGCAAGGAAAACATTTGAAGCTGTGGAAAGAACAATCAAATAACTATCAAAAAAAAGTTTAATCGGAAAATTCGTTAGTTTTCCATTTGGAAATGAGCGATCTCGTTTTAGCTCTTGGTTTAAGGATGGTAGTCACTCCTCAACTTTGAAATTTTGGAATGTGATAATTAAAGTAAAATTAATAACAAATGCATTTTTTTAAAAGCTATTCCCAATCGTCTTGCAGATTAGATTTATTAATTTTTTTTTTCTTTTTTGTTTTAGGATTTCCTCAATTTTTGCAGAGAATGGACTGCTGCGGATTCGGCAGGGTTCTAGATCGAAATTAGGAATTAATAGAATAAAGCTCGACGTTTAAGGTAAAAAAAATTATTTTTTTAAAGATTTTGTAGATAAAAACGATGAGGTCAGGGACTGTTTGTTAATTAATTATGTCATTTTTTACTGATTTTGACCCCCTTTCCCTCCCAGTCATCGTAAAAAAAAGGGCTTTGCTTATCGGATTTAATACAAGTGTCACCATTTTTGACTACCCTTCTCTCCCCTAAAATGATGACGTAAATTAATGATCGACCCTCATGGGAAATCCCCTTTTTTGAAGTCCTGGTATTTCTTTCAATACCGTGGGGTCTTTTAAGCGTGTTTTGGGTGAGAAGGGTCCCAAAAACCTCAGTGTAGAGCTTAAAGCACCAGGGTTGTTAATTGAAATTACGTCATGCATAAGCTAAGCATTATTTATTGTTTGTGTTTCGCAATGTTTAGCTTATGGATCACGTAATTTTGATTAACAACCCTGTTAAGTACCATAAAAGAAAGTTTTTCTTGCTTCCTACAGGGGGATAGGGATCAAATCAGTCAGAGACTCAAAGTACACTTAATTTATGGACGACTCCCATCTTCTTTTAGAAACTTACTCGCTTTTGAATTTTCCGGCTCGTAGTTTTCAGGTACAATCCATGAACTAGAATAGGTGTTTTGTTCATCTAAAAATAATTCAAAATTCCTGAGAATTGAAAATTTTGCCGTCCACAGGCTCTAAAGAGTGGTAGCAAATAAATATAACATTTTACGGAGACAAACAGAGTTGCAAGTTTTTGGGTTTGAAGCATTCTATGGCGAAACTTATTCAATGGGGGAGGCAGACGCAAAACTCATCTGCTGTATGGTGGCTAGTGAGTATCATCTGCTATAAAGGTCATACTGCTGTTGACTATAGAGACCATGACCTATATAAAAAGAGACGGGTGAATTTAAATTGACGCCATATTATTCAATATGGCAGCTTATAATGTATTAGCTAAAGCAAAAAAAAATCTCCATTTCCCACTTAAAGCCGTCAGGATTTAGGAATTTATAGAAGACTTTTCAAACGAAAGAAAATCATATAAAAAAGCTGAGTTAAATGATTTAAATTTCATGTATTGTAGTACTGAGAAATTTTCAAATTTCCATTTAATTTTTAATACATGGCGATCCAGTATGGCTTCTAAGAAGTGAACTAATCAGATTTACCGGTGAATTCGCCAGTCTCTTTTTTATATAGGGTCTCTATTGTTGTCCAGTCAGTTAGAAAGCGAACGGAGCTCTTTTTGGACGACAATAATGCGACTGTTGTAGCAGACGATATTCATTAATATAGTTTTCCTTCTGGCATTTCCGTTCAGCAATTTCACGACTGACTTACCTCTTGTTGCAAAAATGTAAATGGCAAAACAGTGCTTAAAATCCTAACTATTTCAACCAGTGCCCATTTTACACAATTCATCAGCAAATACGCATCTAATTTCCCTTGATTTAGTACAAGTTTAAAGCCAGTGTACAAATTAACGACTATTTCCATGAAAGCCATTAAAGTCATTAACAAAATCGGCAAGGCAAAGTACGAAACTATGGTGGTTGATATTTCACACAATGAAAAATGACACCTTTGAAGTGTCGTTAATTTTCTGATGGCATGCTCATCCTCTTCCTCTTTAATTTCGGTGATTTCTGGAAGTACTTTGAAGGTTTTTTTAACAAAGGTAACACTTCCCTGACGGTTTTTATCCTCATTTCCATCGTCGAATTTCAAACCCATGTTCTCTATATTATTGTTCAGGAATTCCGCCCGCTGTCTTATAACGAAATTTAAAACGCAGATGTAGCTCAAAGTTGCCGAAAGGTAGATATTAAATCCCAAAAAATAATTCGTGTAAAATTTGCAGTTTTTCGCCCACCACGGATACAAAAGTTCCAGCACTATTACCATTCCGTAAAAAGTAGACAGCGTTAAAAGTGTGCCAAACGCGTAAAGTCTGAGCCTTAGACGTCGAACGTGAAAGCCCAATAAATTCAACTCAGAATCGATTTTCCTGATTTTATGAAACGTGGAACATAATGTTTTGGCACGAATAATCGGTAGCATCGTTAGGGCAATCATCAAGGCATTGGCGATTAGCGGTGAAATTTTAGTTGCCAATAAATAAAAGTGATTGTATGATAAAGGTGGACAGCCTTTGATTACATAATAGAATGCTACATGATTAAGCGATAAGATTATTAGGTTGTATAGTTGAAGGCACTTTGATGGCACCGCATTGTGATTTTGTATCGAAAAAGAAAATTGTCCTACTGCAGAGGATACGTAAAAATATCCTTTTAATGCTTGTAACACGTCCTCTTCCATGGTTAACGAAAGTTTCGATACGATGTCATAATAAATATTAATTCCATTTATAAATTGACTTCGGAAACTTTGTGTAATTGAAATTAATATGATTGATCACTTCATTTTTAAAAACGTTAATTTACGAAAAAAAAATTTTAATAAACGTAAGAGTTGACTTAGTCACTTTCTTTTGATTTCATAGGCAGCATGTTTCGAATATACCCAGACAGCAAAGTCTATCCAGTCCTGAGGACGTCCTCAGGACATCATGAGGATATTTATTGGAGTTACAGTGGATTTACCTATGTCCGCACTGATCCAAAAACCGTCCTTTGGACATCCTACTGATATCCCATGGATTTGGATATCCTGTGGATATCTAATGGACAATTCACAGGATATCCAATGGATTGAAAATACTATCTGGGTAGCAATTCAAGTATTTTAATCAACCATAAGTCCAATTTTTTCCCCCTGGTTTTTTATAGCCCCTCAGTATTGAGCATAGGGCCGCTGTTCTTTGGTTTTTCCTCTTAATTATGCTTTTAACCGAGGGATTAACGTCTGAACTCGTAATGCATTCCGATGTACAATTGACTTTGCATTATCATTGCATTGAATCTAGGGCTACTTTATTAGGTGCAATCTTGCTGCATTACTTGCACTAATTTGCATTGTTGCATACGGTGTACCCTTTTTGGGAGAGAGTAACCTCTAGGCTTTAGCGATAAACGCAAAAAAAAAGGAAAACAATTTATTGAAGTGAAACTTTAGTCACGTTAAGGGAAAATTTTGTGAGGTAGACATTTGAAAAAATGAGAGTAAAATACAAAAGGAGTGAATATTTTCAAGGCGTAGACACTCGGAAAGATGGCGGATAAAAGTCTGGATACGCATAATTTTTGCATTAGTTATGCATAATAGTATTGGAGGATGAAATTTTTTTTTCCGGATATAAAGGTTAGGTTCTTTATATTTAATTTTTTACTTTCGAGTGGCCGCGAAGCGGGCGCGAAGAAAGTATTGCCGTGGTCGGAAAAGGGAAAATCGTTAATCCTGCGAGTTTCTACATGAAACTTATATAGTTATACTTAGAATAAAATTCTGAGTTCCCGGTTGTCCGCCTCGTACGCCGCGTACGCCCGGAGCTTTTTCTCCGCTATTACGCATCGGATCAAAAGGAAATTTTGCACACGTATTTTTCGTCGAAAAATAAGAGGGGGTCTTTTCTTATTTTTTAAAAATTTCAAAAATTACGTAAACGGCAAATATTTGAACTTTTAAATTTGGTTTTCTTCTTGCGACGATAAATCTCGAACCCGGCTACAAATCATCACCAATTTTCGTACTGTAGTAGATATTGGTCAAAGTATCATACCATCAAAATTTGGTTGAATTCAGATGATTGGTTCACAAATTATGAGGATTAGGCTACGTGTAAATTAGGCCTAAAAATCGATATCTCGAATGACGTACTAAGTCATATCGATATATCGATTAAGTCATTTCGATATATCGATATGACTTATTACGTCATATCGATATCTCGAGTTACAGGAACAATCCATAATTCGGATTTTTTTTGTGGGTACAGCGGATTTCGCGGACCTCGGATCAAAAAACTAACCGGATTTTTGAAAATATTTTCGGGGTAGAGGAATCCGAATATGGAATTATTTTTCAGAAATTGGGATTCATTATGTGGGTTCAGCGGGATTCGTGTACCTCGGATCAAAAATCGAACCGGATTTTTGAAAATATTTTCGGGGTAGAGGAATCCGAATATGAAATTATTTTTCCAAAATTGGGATTCTTTATGTGGGTACAGCGGGAATCGTGTACCTCGGGTTTAATTAATACCCTTTGAAAACCTAAACTTGATTTTTTACATTTTTTCTTTATTTCAACTTCTTTTTTCCACCAATAAAGCCGCGAGAAAGTTTAATGGGGTGCGTATGCACCCTCATTACCGTTCTCCTTGTTATGTATGTCCAACTTTGTGTAATCTGTACATGATTTTAATATAATTTATGCATCTCACTTTCGTAGGTAAGCCGGTGGAAAATAATATAAGTCTGAAATAAAAAAGTTAAATTAAGTTAAATTAAATTAAATTAAATTAAATTGAATAAAAAATAAAAAACAAATACCGATGTGACTCCTCCGAAAATCAGAGACACAATGACGGTAGGAACCTGAATTAAGAGAGCTCTTGGCTACGTCATCATGCGCAGATAGCCCAGCTAAATCCAATATGGTGGTTTAAAGATTTTAGTTCTTTTTTGTCCATCTAATATTTAACTCTACTATAAATGTTAGATTTTATTATATTGTAATTGTAATTAAAATTAACTGATTGCAGCATTTTGATATCCTAATTTAAATTTAATTTAGACCTCTAATGAACTTAATTGACAGAAAAAGAAAAAGAAAAAGAAAAAAAATCGGGCGGAAATGCTATTTTGAATTTTGTAAACAAACCGCCATGTTAACGGAATCGTTTTGTGTACGGTTAATTAATTATACAATTGTTTGTAAATAATTTTTTTAATTTTACACATAATTGTTGCATAAAATTATGCATCTATTTTATTCTAAACCCATAAAACAGTAATAAATATCAGGTTCATTCAACTTTTTTTCCATTTTATGCATACTTATTTATGCAAATTTATGCGTAATCATATTGGGGGATACATAATTTATGCAGTTTTTATGTATGTCCAAGTTTTCGAAATTTATACATGATTTTCACATCATTTATGTATCTTATTTTCGTTCGGATTATAGCGAACATCGATAATTCGAACCCCATCCATAATGCTTACATAATATTTCCATGGTTTATAACTGCCAGACTTGATCTCTGGGCCTTTCTCTTACAAGGCGAGCACGTTACTCTTTAACCATGAAACGGATTGAGTTCATATGTATGTAGGCTAAATTTCGAAAATTCAAATGAACTCTTTTTCATTAGTAGTGGCAAATTGTATAATAATGACCAAGTATGTAGTTACAGCTCCGGCAATCTAATGGAAAAAAAAAAAATACTAGTTTCAGTATTGGCTACAATTGAATGTTTTCTAAAGCTCTCACCGATACGATGAGCGATGTATCCAGATTAAACAACCCCCAAGTTGAGAATTGAATTTTTTGATGCATTAGTTGCACAGAAAACATTAAAAGCTGAGAAAAAAAAATATAGATATTTTTATGGAGAAAGTCGAGGGAAAAATTATGCCTTCGCCGGTATAAAAAAATTTTAGACCGCCGATTTCGAAGCTGGAGTCAGAAGTTTAAAAGCATTAAAATCCAAAATGGCGGACTTTTTTATTTTGCTTAATTTCTGTAATTTGGATCTGCGCTACTTGGACTAGATCAAGCGCCTCACATTTTCAGTAGGATCTCTAAGTTGCCGCAATATTTTCAACAAAGAGTTTCTGACGCTCATAAATAATCAACTTTAAACCTTTTTTGCTCTTTTTAAACATCAACCTGTACTAACCTGCTGTCTAATTTTTTCGCTGGCACTTCTAAAATATAATCCATGTACCAATATGGCTGTTTTATTTCCCTAAAAAACATTTTTTTTAAAAGCTAAAATCGTTTTTTCAAGTTTTATTGTAGATTAGTTTTAGATGTCTACCTCTTGCTGAAGAAATGTAAAGGGCAAAACCGTTGCCAAAATCCTAACCACGTCCACAATAACCCATTTCGCAAATGTCCAGATTAAATCCGACCTTGGCTCACGCTGGAGTATCACCAATTTAAAACCACTATACATATTTATTATGAGTTCGATGAAGGTGAATAACGTAATTAGTACGATCGGAAAAGCAAAAAATGAAGAGATTTTATTTGATACATCGCAAATTGAATGATGAGATTTTTGAACACTTTCCAATTTTCTTCTAAACCGTTCCTCCTCCATTTCGTCGATTTCGGGTTTGGGCGATGAAACTTTTCTACTTTTTCCTACGAACCTAACTACGAAAAGTTGTTCGTCACGTTCGAGGTCCCAAATTTCCTTGAACTGTAAAGATTTATAAAACTTGGCTGGTGCATTCCGTGCAGCCTGATGAAATTAGGCAAATTAAAACATGGGGAAAATATTACCTTCAATTTTCGGTCGTAATTAAAATGTTTAATGAAGTCGTTCATTAATTTGAAACGATGTTTCAATAAATTGGTGCTCATAGTTACAAGAACATAAAACATGCCGAAGTAAATGTTTGAAATTTCATATTGTGCGAATAAAACGAGCGACTCCTTAATCCAAAAAGGGAAAAAATATTCCAGAACGAAAACCAGAACGTGCGTCGATAATTGTATTGAGGAGGCAAGCCAAGACGTAACGACGCATTTCTTGTCATTTATTTTTAAATTTAAACCACTCAGGTTTTTATCGATTTCTTGGATGACTTCTGATAATTTAGCGATTTCCCCTGCGGTTATGATCCCTGTTACCAATATTGAAAGCCATCCTAGTTTGGCGAGTAAAATTCCGAAAATGACGGTAGCGTCGAAAATGGGTTCGTTGATTTTGAATTTCGGAAAATATTCCGCAATAACGGGCACGTAGGAAAAACAAATGACGATTAAAACGGTATTGTACAGTCGTAGAAGAGTTGACGGTTGTAATTTGGTTTCGGTTATTGTCACTGGCAAAAAACCGAGCAGATTAAAAAAAAATACGTGAAATTTGAAAAACCGATTTTTTCCTTTTTGGGTTAGTGTATTTTTCATGACTTGGATACTCATAACTCGGTTTGGCGTAAATGTCAAAGCTCGACATAGTTCTGGATTGATCGTATCGATTCGGAAGCAAATAAAATGGAAGTAACAAGTTCCGTCTTTACTTGTCATTTAGATAAACAAAAATGCTTTCACTGGTAATCAAATTTTTTCGATTCATTCCCCGCTGAAGAGCATTTTCGAAGAATTAAGTCGATCCATTGTTGACCATGGACACGATCATACATGCAGCTCAGGCAAATTTTTAAAATTCTTGCTCTCTTGTTTATAACATAAAAAAATAAATAAGTAAATAACGCTCCAGTAAAAAAAATTGTAACCTGTCTTCTCGGCTCGCTTCAATTTTTTTTTTTTTTTTTTTTTTTTTTTTTTTTTATTATTTTTTTTTTATTTACTGATCTTGATAAATTCTTTCTGATTAATATAGATAAAAAAAACAGAATTTTAATTTTTAAAAATTAAAATCGGTAGTTTTTAAATAAAAAGATTTACGCTTTACTTTTTTAATGTTAATGGCTTTTATTTAACTTGACCAGCGATATATATATATCAACAAGATACAGAAATATAAGAAAACGTTGAAACCCATTCCTTTACGTTAACTTCCCCTTTCAACTAACGATAAAAAAAAAAGAAAAAAAAAGAAATTTAAAAAGAATCCAAGCTCCATCCCATTATAGTAACTTCCGCGTTCAACTAACGATAATAACGGTTGAAAAAGCAGTCATGCGCAGTTTCAACATGTTCGTCATTTCTTTTATTGTTATCAGCGTTGACGTTTTTTACTTTTTAGATGGATTTTTTTTTACTGTATGTAAAATAAAAGCCATTTTAAAAATTTTAAATTTTTACACGTTTACTTATTTAATTTGCTTGCACTGGAACAAATGCTTTTAGTTCGTCCCAAATAGTTACAAAAAAATCCGCGAGAGCGAGTTGCAATTTGTCTCTCTATTACGTTTCTATTATTCCGCCATTTTGAATTCCTACGTCGCGTGATCGTGCTTGACTGTATCTGTTTTCGGTTTTACAAGGAAAAATTTTTTAATATTTAACGGGTTAGTTCGTATTTTCGGGGTGATGAGTGCATTAAATATTATTACTTATGTAATCAAGAAAGTATTTCTTACGTTTATATCCTGATACGTATTATCTGAAACATTATACCATTGAAATAAAGAGGTCCCTATTTGGTGTGTTCAATGTAACCAAGGTAAGGTTAGGTTTTATTGCTTTCATGACTCAGCATGATTTTCAATGAAATGCCTTTGTGTAAAATAAGTTTTTTTACTAATTTTCATGATCTAGGGAAGCGTTTAATTAAGGATTACTATTGAAACCTTTAATCGGATATTAAAGTCAATTGTTTCTTGTTTCATTGTGGTCGAAGATGAAAATAATTTTATAAATGGAATCATAAAACAGACCGATGAATAAGCTTAAATTCAATCTGTTTAGATTGGCAGCTCATGATTTTTATTCAGACAATAAATGGTTAATTGCTTTTAATTTAGTTAGGAAGTTGTGAGGCAATAAAAATAAATTCTTAATGACACGATAATGGTAACTCCTAAGGAAAGTCAACCAACCTCTTTCTATGTGCGATTATTGGTCAGTAATTGAACAAATAGTTTGGTTTGAGTCAAATAAATCATTCTAGTATTCAACTTTTTTATTAAATTAATTCAGTTTGAGTCTGATTCCTGCATGCTCTGTGAGCACTTTGCGACCTTCTGTTAGTTCATCATATTGAATTTTTTTTTAAAAATATTTGTTTTTTTTATTTTTTAAATTATTGGCAGTGACACCTGAAGGCTTGCCGAAGCCATTACATTATACCTGGGCAAAAAAAAAAAAAAAGTAAAAAAAAAAGTGTATAAATTTAACAAAGGAACAAAAGATAAAAGATGCAGAGGGAAATGTTGCTAGAATACTGCCTTCACAGAAAGTTCAAAATGCGAAATTTCAATTTTGGATTGAGGCTTCTGTTTTCAGACAAGGGCACTTAAAGAAGTACAGGTTTCTTCGAGAGTATATGGAACAATTGAAAGAATATGTGCTTTTATGGTACTTTTCAATTCTTTTAATCCCTTTTTTTATATCAGGTGTTTAAAGATTAAAATACTGTATCCCTACATGATCAGGTAATTTATTAGAAAGGGTGGATGATTTAGTAGGAAGATCGGTTTTCAGTTGGTGTCCATGTCTGGTAGGATGTGTTATGTAGTCTGTTAATGGGTTGATGTGTTTGATCTTATGAAATTGATGTGTTTGATCTTATGTGCAGCAGAAGTTAAAATATGTAATGCCTGAATACTGTAAAAATTTTAATATCCCAGAATTATTGTTATTTTGTAGTACTGAATTATATTATCCTCGATTTTGTATTTTATAATATGAATTAATTAATGACCGACTGATGAGATTAGAGCCAGATAATTTCTTTGTTAATTTTGTTGCTGCCTCTTACATCGAGATGAATTATTTTTATGCTTACATCCAATATAACATAAATTATTATTAGTCAATCATCCAATTAACTTTTTACGCGTCTTCCAAAAAAAAAAAAGTTCTAAAATGGCCTTTATTCTTTTCGCATTTTCAAGGGTTTAAAAATAGTTTTTTGGTTCGGGGACTGGAAAATAATGTCCCTCGTTTTTGTACACAATTTTTCTTTTTTCAAAACATTTTTCGACGGATTATTTTAGCCGGGGTTATTCATTTTCCAAAAGTATTAAAATGAGCTACTACCGCAAGTTTTCGCTGTGTTCAAATCTGATCTAGTCATGGGCGGCCGCTTTGTTCGGAAGGTCATTTAACCCTTTGTCGCCCATGGATCCGTTTATGGACCCATCAGTTTTACAACCCTGCAAAGCTTTAATTTTCTTAAAAAATTCTGAAAACCATCTAGGAGTATTTTGACCTGCTAAAACCGAATATGAAGTCAGAATTAAAAAAAAAAAGAACCGAAACTAAATGGCGAATGGTTGGTAAAATGTTATTTAAAATATTACAAATTTTTTTAAACGCTTTATTTATTGCTCTTTTTATTCTTATGAACTTAAAAATGCAAGCAAATAATAGATGGACAGTCATTTATGCATTATTTAACAAGAATTCTTCACCTGTGTTTATCTTATGGGCAAAACAGCTTTTTCTGAGTAGAAACGTTTATTAGTTTAAAAATAATAAAAACGCAATATTTTGGGAGTTTTTTGAACTGATCATTTTAAATCTGAAGTTCAGATTTTGAAAAAATGGAAATTAGAGACGGCGGACTGTTAACTTTAAAATTTTTCAGTTTTAATAATAATAATAATAATAATAAATACTTTATTGACAGTTAAGTTTATAAAGGGTTGGCAAAATCTTTCAGGTAAAGATACAAATAAATAAAGAAAAACATAATATATAAGACTCGATATGATATAACAGGTGTATACACACAATATTCGATTACGATAAAAATTTTACAAATATATAAACATAGGCTTTGGCAAAACAAAATAAAATATGTATGAGCTAAGTAAAGCGTATTAATTCTTATTCATCTAGTATAAAGGTTCGGACTTTCAGAGCTGTGGTGACAAAAAAGCAAAGGTGGTTGATTTTTTCGCTGGTAATCTATACATTAATATCATTCACTGGATTAAAATATACAAAAATTACGACTATTTTTACCTTACCAATATTCAGTTCAAAAACTATCCAAAAACTATCCAAATTATTTTTTCAATCAACAAGTTATCAATATAGGCTAATTTGCAATAAAAACAGTGAAATCACCTTTAGCTCTGCTAACCGTTTTATCTTTTTCTGCAGGTTGGTAAATACAGTTATAGTCATCTAAAAAAGACGGTTTTTTAATATCATTGTGCCAAGTCCACGTTTCATTTAGGCATACCACATCATAACTTTTTAGAATTTTTTGTTGCTCAGGGTCCATGTCCAAGAGGTTCCGGTAGCCAAAGCAATTCCAAATCATCATCCTAAGTCCTGGATTGGATTAACAGGGGGGTTTTTTGAAGCTGAGTTCCGGTGTTTTGTGGTAACAGTAGCATTGAACTTTTTCCATGGCTGTTGGGAATTAGGGCTGGGATTCTCCGGTGAGTGCTGGCTCTCTCTGGTTCGTTTTCTTGCCTTTCTCTCCTCAGCCCGTTTGATCCTTAATTCCTTAGGAAGGTCTTCGTTTAGAAACACAGGAGTACTTGCATCCAGAGTCTTTTTGCTCCCGAGTAAAGTTTGTTTGAGGCTCAAGGAGGAGAGTCCAATTTTAAGCGGAGAGTTGGGATCATCTTTTTTTAATTGTAAATAAAGTCGATGTCCTCTGGCGACACATTGACACGCAGTTTACCGGAACAGAACACTATAAAAGCATCCTCTAAACATCGGGCCTTGATGCCACTTTTAAAAGACCATGAACAATCAAATTCTTTTGGTTTAAATCCTTCTTCATATAAACAATTTCGGTGTCAAGCGAACTTAACTTCTCTTCGATGCTATCGATCCTTGAGTGTGGTCTTCAACCGTAGCTTTTATCGATTTAGATCATTAATATTTTGTGTGATGTCTCGCAGTTGCGAATCCACAACATTGAATCGTGAATCAATCTTGTCTGATAGGGCTCGATATAGGTCGTCGAGCGAATTCATATTGAATACGTAACCAGATAGGGTTATGTTTCAAGGTACCGTTGCAAACACGAATTTCGCTAGCTTAAAAGATTACGATGTAAAATTGTAATATATCAAACGTTAGCTTAAAAAATATACTTCAATTTACGCACGCTAACTGCCTCATCTATAAGTGCCTAGACATATTACTTTAAAAAAAAAGAAAACCTCGTTAATGTGACGACTTTATTAAATGCAGTCAGTGCTGCCAACCAAAATTTTTCAGTTTTCTTAATTATTATTACTGGAAAAATAATCGGTTTTTGAAAAATAGAGACAAGTTATTTATCCGGGGGGTAGTTAATTTAAAATTAGTTTACTTTCTGGAAGGCCACACGTGCCCCTGCGTAAAATTCGATCTTAGATTTGAAATCAGGTTGCCGGAAAACATATCCATCGATATCCATGTAATTTTTCCGATAACTTAAAAAAGTTTGTTTTCTGGGGGGGGGGGACACCAGCGCCCTCCAAGCAAAAACTAATTTCAGATTCCGAATCAGCGATTCCTAAAACCCCTTAATTCATACGAATAATATAAAATTTTAAGGAAAAAAAAAAATTAAAATTGAGTTTGCATCATCGGTTGCATAACTGAGAGATTTCGTTTTAAGTTTTGAAGGTTTTCCATGCATCATCAAGATTTTCAGGTTGTTTCTATTCCTTAAATGAACGAAAAAGTCAAAAAAAAAATTGTTTTGCTTTTTAAAATTGTTTTTAACTCACTTTTTGTAAATAGTGACATAAAATTTGTTAACGCTGTAGGCATGTTTGCGGAAATCATGAGTAATCGAATATGATTAATTGATAGTCAGTGATCATAGAGTGTAAATTATTTCACTTCCAAAAATTTATTTCTGGCGGTAATTCGTTTTTAAAGTTAATTTAGTAAATAATGTTATAAAAATTATTTTTCAACCAAGCTTTTAGTCGGTTTATCCAAAAGTCCCCGTCTTGTCTATGGTCTCATTATGAAGCCTAGAAGTCCTAAATCAAAAACCCGCTTACCATTTTTGCGCCTAAGTTTTGGCCAAAAATAAATTTTTGTGGCCCACTGTGCGTATGTCTGTAAAGCGGTTTTCGTGGATGACCGATCGTAAAATGACACGTATTTTGAAAATATTTTCAGAGTCGAGAATTCCGATTCGGGAACTAATTTTTCGAAATTCGGATTTTGTAAGTCCGTATAACGGCTTTTGTGGATCATTCATCGAAAAATTAACCATATTTTTGAAAATATTTTTGGGTCGAGGATTCCGAATTTCAAAATCAGTTTTCCAAAATTCAGATTCGAAATGTCAGAATAACTACTTTAGTAGTTGACCGATCGCAAAAAATCAATCAAACGAATCCCGCGAATCTCAAACACATAAATTTCCTTTTTTCTTCTAAGAAATTCGTTTAATTAGTTCCCTTCCAAAAACTAAATCTGATTTTTTACATTTTTGATTTATTTCAGTTTCTTTTTTCCACCAATAAAGCCGCGAGAAAGTATAATGGAGTGCGTATGCACCCCCATTATCGTTCTCCTTGTTTTTTTTTTAAGGTTTTAAAAGTCCCTACCGGGTCGTAATTTTTGTTAAATAGAAATAAATAAATGAATAAGTAAAGGTACAAAGATAAAGACTGAAGGTCATGGTCATGCAAGACCAAACCTGAAGTAAGAATTCATGCCAAACCTTTCCCAAACTCATTCCACCACATAAAACTTTTCATCATTCTGTAATGTTCACGAGCCCCAAACCGTCTTTTTTAGCCTTTTCCCTGCAAAATTAAGAAAGACTGCTAGATTAACTGCTAGATCTTTCTGATTGACATGCTGTTCTGTTGTGGCTAGTTTTGGTCCGCCTGAGGAATAAATCCTCATACTCTCCGATTTCGGAGAGCGTTCCCCTATCCGCCACCTGGGGAGGCGCCCGATGGGGGACTAGCCAAAAACCCCACACGGGTTGGGGGGAAAACTCGGAGATCGCGCCCGACCGAGTTGTCCCCCCAAGCCAGCTTCCAAGGATCACATCCTCCTAACGGCACAAGTCACCAACCCCGTACGGATCGACATAAAAATGACGTCCTTTTCACATCGATCTGCACGACATTGGATCCGCATGACGTAAGGAGGACTTTACTCCTCTAGCTGACAACTTAAAACTAATACAATACCTATAACTAATACAATAACTATAACTAAAACTAATACAATAACTAAAACTAATACAGTAACTAAAGCTAATAAAATTAATACAACTAAGCTTAAACTAAATATGATTTAAGATTGTACGAATGTACAATGTACGGCATTGGACGTTCATACAATTTACAATACCAAACATTAGAGACAAGATTGTCGAGATACTATTCGACAACCTTTACGCGAAAAATGAATTCGATTCTTTTTTTTTTTTTTTTAAATGTCGTTTAACCGCTTTTTTAAAAAATAGGTAATCGACAGCTTTTTCAAACTATAATAGGCTGCCTTTTAAAGTCCCGTTTTCTTTTAATTTCAATTTTTTTCTTTTTTTAAATTAATAAAATGTAGGAGAGGAATAGAAATAAAAAAAAAATAATAATAATAAAGTAATAGAAAATAATTGGAATTAAGAAAAAGTAGAAAAGGTAAAAACCTTATAACCCAAATCCATGCCGAACCATACCCATACCATACCATACCACATCCATACATACCTATACCATAGCCATGCCCAAACCCATTGCCCAAACTCAAACCTCGTTGTTGAAGCTTTTGGACAGCGTTGCGGCTGTGACGATTCCTCTAGCTGCGATGATTCCTCTGGCTGCGACTGTGAAAACTGAAACAAAAAAAAAAAAAAAAAAAAAAAAAGACGATTAAAAAAGGGGGGGGGGTTGGAGACCCTCTCAATGGAGTTTATCTCCCGCGGTATGATTGAAATAAAAAAATTAACTATTTTAAATTGTAATGTTATTATTATTACTATTTTTGTTTTTAAATGAATACTTTGAAATTATAAAAAAAATGCAAAAATGCAAAAAAATTTCGGATTTCCAAGCGTAAAAGGTTAAGACCTTCCGCATTGGACCGGCCGTCTAGGGAACCATGCCATCAGAGCTAGCCGGAGACCTATCGGCTTTAACTCTACATATGTACAGTTAAGGCTTGCGGTGCGCCAATAACCTCGGACACCCAGTCATCCGAAAGAAAACCCTGGAGACTCTCACTATGGAGCTTATCTCCCGCGTAATCCATGATCGAATCGAATAGAATACACAGCCTAATAAACTCTGCAGCTCCAAGGGAGGAACTGACTCCTAACGTAATGATTTGCGGGGGAACTTATCACTAAACCTTTAACACTAATACCACAAGGCCAGTCGCTGGGTCGATACCTAGGCCTTCTACGATGGGAGACCAAACCTCCTGGTTTGCCTCCAAGCCGGACCGATAATAGTAAATTAAAAAAAAAAAAAAAAAAAATTATATACCGCATTTAAAATTTAATAACTAAATTATTTTTTAAAAAATAAAATAAAAACCGAACACTATTTTATTTAAATTAAATAAAGCCCGAGCTAAAAAAATAATATTTTAAAATTAAAGAAAAAAAAATGCACTCACGGACGCGGGCGAAGAAGACCGATCCGACCCCTTCGGAAGATGAAGTCGGGTTGAAGGTACTGCTCTGTGATGTGAACTCTCAAACCTCGTTGATGAAGCTTTTGGACTGCGTTGCGGGTGTGACGATTCCTCTGGCTGCGATGATTCCTCTGGCTGCTACTGTAAAAACTGAAACAAAAAAAACAACAAAAAAAAAAAGACGATTAAAAAGGGGGGGGGGGGGTTGGAGACCTCACAATGGAGTTTATCTCTCGCGGTATGATCGAAATAAAAAAATTAATTATTTTAAATTGTAATGTTATTATTATTACTATTTTTGTTTTTAAATTAATACTTTGAGATTTTAAAAAAAATGCAAAAATGCAAAAAAATTTCGGATTTCCAGGCGTAAAAGGTTAAGACCTTCCGCATTGGACCGGCCGTCTAGGGAACCATGCCATCAGAGCTAGCCGGAGACCTATCGGCTTTAACTCTACATATGTACAGTTAAGGCTTGCGGTGCGCCAATAACCTCGGACACCCAGTCATCCGAAAGAAAACCCTGGAGACTCTCACTATGGAGCTTATCTCCCGCGTAATCCATGATCGAATCGAATAGAATACACAGCCTAATAAACTCTGCAGCTCCAAGGGAGGAACTGACTCCTAACGTAATGATTTGCGGGGGAACTTAACACTAAACCCTTAACACTAATACCACAAGGCCAGTCGCTGGGTCGATACCTAGGCCTTCTACGATGGGAGACCAAACCTCCTGGTTTGCCTCCAAGCCGGACCGATAATAGTAAATTAAAAAAAAAGAATAAAATAAAAATTATATATCGCATTTAAAATTTAATAACTAAATTATTTTTTAAAAAATAAAATAAAACCCGAACACTATTTTATTTAAATTAAATAAAGCCGGAGCTAAAAAAAATTATTTATTAAAATAAAAAAAAAATCACTCACGGACACCGGCAAAAGAAACCGATCCGACTATATCGGAGGTTGAAGTCGGAATCATAGTGAAACCATAGTGTGCTCAATTTCGTCTCTTACTCCGCACCCCCCCGTTCCCCTAAAATGGCGCTGCCAATCAGTTTTCGTTAACCGTTTCACAAGTGTACGTAATATCGCTCTTAGCCAATCCTGGTTAACTTCACAAGTATACGTCATGTCACGTGATAGGCCAATTGAGCACACTAGGGTTTCACTATGGTCGGAATGACCGTACTGCTCTGATCCCGAAAAACACTTGGCGCCGACTGGTCTGCGCATGCGTCATGATGACTTGAACAGGTTTCCAAAATGGCGATCAAAGCATTTTTAGTGTATTTTTGTGTGAATTTAACATTTAACTGCATTTTTCCTGTTCTTTTTTGAATTTTTTCAAGTAAAAATAAATTTAGATTTAATTTTTGGTGAAAAATTGACTTTAATTTCGAAAATTGTACAGATTTTTTGTGCGGGATAAGCTTAATACAGAACAGACGAGTTTTGGAGAGCTGCGGAGTTACTTGGGTTTTTTCATTTCTTAGCAACAGTTTCTAAAAACTTTGTTGCAAAAATAATCTTTTTTTTTTTCATATAAAGACTGTACCTGCTGTAAATCTAAATCGCCTGCATTGTTATTCAGACGTTCAAAAAGAAAAAAAAAACACTAACAAATTCTATCCCTTTTGCCATTCGTTAAAATAATGAATAAAAATAAAAAGGCTATGATGATGTGCATGTGGTGGCATTAACCTTATTATCCAGGCTGACTTCTGTACCTGCCATTGAAAAAGTACATCAGAAGAAGCGGTCATATTTTACTTATTTATATATTTTGAAATAAAATCTTTTCTTAAAAATTAAAAAAAAAATCGATTAATTATTTTTTTTCTTATGTAACAAAATACAAAATTTAACAATACTTTTTTATTATTTTTATTTAATTAAAATAATTAACTAATTTTATTTTATTTTATTCTTTTTTTGCAGGAACTGGTTGATTGTTCATTGGAGAAAAAGCTCTTTTCCTCTCCAAATGGAAACGGGAATGGAAAATAAACAATAATTTGGAGCATACTTAAGAAAATGGCGTTTGGTTTTCTACGAAAGTGGTGTTTCAGTTTTCATGAAAATGGTTAAAGACAACACAAAATGTGGTATGTATAATTAAATAATTCGGTTTAGTCTACGGTTTTTCGAATTTATTAATTAAGCGATTTTCATGATATACCATGTCCAGAGGGACATTTGATATACTTCTTCCTTCAACCAGGATTATGTAAAAAATGGCTCCAATTACTATAAAACCGTTTTAATCTTTGAAATTTCCAAGAAATTTCCGATCGGAAATAAACTCTTTGGCACCGAAATACGGCTCTAATTTTTTCGGCCCCTATATGAGACTTTGAATAACTTTAGGCTTCTGAGGGCAGCAGGAATAGGGCTCCAAAAAATCTAGAAAAAATTGGTATTGGTCAGTAATTGAACAAATAATTTGGTTCGAGTCAAATAAATCATTCCAGTATTTAACTTAAATTAATTCAGTTTGAGTCTGATTCCTGCATGCTCTGTGAGCACTTTGCGACCTTCTGTTAGTTCATCGTATTGAGTTTTTTTTTTTAAATATTTGTTTTTTTAATTTTTTAAATTATTGGCAGTGACACCTGAAGGCTTGCCGAAGTCATTACATTATACCTGGGCAAAAAAAAAAAGGAAAAACAAAAGTGTATAAATTTAACAAAGGAACGAAAGATCCAGAGGGAAATGTTGCTGGAATACTGCCTTCACAGAAAGTTCAAAATGTGAAATTTCAATCTTGGATTGAGGCTTCTGTTTTCAGACAAGGGCACTTAAAGAAGTACAGGTTTCTTCGAGAGTATATGGAACAATTGAAAGAATATGTGCTTTTATGGTACTTTTCAATTCTTTTAATCCATTTTTTTATATCAGGTGGTAAAAGGTTAAAATACTGTATCCCTACATGATCAGGTAATTCATTAGAAAGGGTGGATGATTTAGTAGGAAAATCGGTTTTCAGTTGGTGTCCATGTCTGGTAGGGTATGTATGTAAACTATTAACGGGTTGAAATTGATCTGTGTTTGATCTTAAGTGCAGCAGAAGTTAAAGTATATAATGGCTGAACACAAAAATTTTAATATCCCAGAATTATCATTATTTTGAAGTACTGAATTTTATTATCCTGGATTTTGAATTTTATATTATGAATCAATTAATGACAGACGGATAAGATTAGAACCAGATCATTTCTTTGTTAATTTTGTTGCTGCCTCTTACATCGAGATTAATTATTTTTATGCTTACATCCAATATAACATAAATTTTTAAAGGTCAATCATCCAATTAACTTTTTACGTGTCTTCCAAAAAAAAAAAAAAAAAAAAAAATCTAAAATATGGCTTTTATTCTTTTCGCATTTGCAAGGGTTTAAAAGTAATTTTTTGGTTCGGGGACTAGAAAATAATGTGCAACCATTCTTTTACACAATTTTTCTTTTTTCAAAACATTTTTCGACGGATTATTTTAGCCGGGGATATAATTTTCCAAAACCATTTGAATGAGCTACTACCGCAAACCTTCGCCGTGTTTAAATCTGAATTTGTCACGGGCGGCCGCTTTGTTCGGAAGGTCATTTAACCTTTGTCGCCCATGGATCCGTAAATGGGTTCATGAGTTTTTACAACCCTGCAAAGCTTTAATTTTCTTGAAAAATTCTAAAAAGCATGTAAGTCGGAGTATTTCGGCCTGCTAAAACCGAATATAAAGTCAGAATTTAAAAAAAAAAAAAAAAAAAAAAAAAAAACCAAAATTAAAGATGGCGGATGGTTGGTAGGGTCGGGTCGCCTAAATGTAAACACTCCCGAAATGTCAACACCCCTTATTTTTTCCTAAGTAAAAAGCGTTTTCGGCCCAAAATGTAATGAAATGTGTTCTTTGTTTCATAATCTTCTTTCAAAAGCCTGATTTCCCCCCGAAAAATGTTTACTGTTTTTCTTATAACGTATTTAAAAAAATACGAATTTTTTTCTCGGTAAAACTCGTCTTGTGGATTTTTTTCGAATATTTATTTTGAACGAAAGACACATTAAAAAAATTTGAAATTCCACTCATTTACTTACATGTTAATGAAGTTTATGTTACCGACTTACATTTCAAGTAATATTAAAGATTTTAATGTTTTTTTCTTAAATTTCCGCAAAAGATCGAAAATCAAGAAGATGTCCGACATGTCAACACGCCATTTTGTCCATTTGATTGTTATGTAAATAAAAGAATTTTTCGGGATTTTTGTTTATTTTAAAAAAATTGTAAAATTATTTCTGTGAGCATTGATTGGTAAAAGTGGTGTGTATTACTATTAGAGGGATGATGTAGCATTCTGGAGAGATAAATTTTGAACTGATTTCTCTTTACGGAAAGCCGTCTGGTGAGCGTTTACATATAGGTTCATTTTATGAAAAACAGGTAAAATCAAACCGAAATGTCAACGCTATTATATCAACCCTCTAAGCAAAATTTTAAAGTAGTACCTGCATCACATATTTACTTCATGTCTTGAAGAACACATTGGGCTGTTGGATCACTTTTTAAAACGTAATTTTTTGTAAGAAAAAAATATTTGAAAATGCCATGTCCGAAATGGCGGAAAGTGTTTACATTTAGGCGACCTGACCCTAAAATGTTATTTAAAATATTACAATTTTTTTAAATGCTTTATTTATTGCTCTTTTAATTCTTATGAACTTAAATATGCAAGCAAATAACGGATGGGCAGTCATTTATGCATTTTTAACAAGAAGTCTTCACCTGTGTTAAGCTTATGGGCAAAACAGCTTTTTTTGAGTAGAAACTTTTATTAGTTTAAAAATAATAAAAACGAAATATTTTGGGGGTTTTTTGAACTGATAATTTTGAATCTGAAGTCCAAATTTTGAAAAAATAGAAACGTACCATTATTATAGTGAGCATTTAAAAATGTAGGGCGTTCATCAAGCTTCCAAAAAAAAAAAAAAAAAAAAAAAAAAAAAACTGGAAAAAAATTGAAATTTTAGAATTTTAAAATTTTAATATTTTTTATCATATTGTTTACAATAACTCAGAAACAGAAATAGACCCCTTGCGCCTGAAGACGCCATTATAAAAAACTTCGAAAAGGAAAAACTGTTTGCAATGGATAAACCACAGCGATTGCGCTATCAGGCATTTTGAAAATATAAAATCTTTGATTTTCGACCTACCCTAATGATTATTTCTTGTGCTTTAGCGCTTGCAGTATTTTTTTATTCCTCAGCATTGTTTTTTTCTGGTTAATGAAAGTTATAACTTTTATTTACTAACTAAATCGTTTTAATATCTCAACTTCTAAGAATAAGCCTTTTAAAAATTAAAAAATAATAACGCTTGTAATAATTAAAATAAAGTAAAAGAGACCAGTAAATAACATTATTTAAAATGAAAAACAGCGGGAACACAATTCGGGAAATGGCATCAATTTTTACAGTTTGATCAGACGCTTTTTCCAATAGAAATTTCGCTTCCGTTTTGCTTCCGTTTTCCTCACCCTGGAAGTAAGTAGCATTTTCGGTATTAGTCGTGTGCAATATGGGAAAAATGGGGACGTCTTACCCTTTTTTCATTAAAAGGCACAGCTTTGATTTTCTGATTGTAGATATAATCGACGTATAAATTTTCGGCAAGGGCTCCGAAAACGGTGACACAACAAAAGGCGGCCCAAATATCCAAAGCCGTGAAGTAATCCAAGGATAAGAAATGTATGCTGTTCGAATATAGCTGGAGTAAAATGCAAACGGAAGTTCCTATTGAAATCGTTAAACGGGAACGTGTGGACGAAGGGATCAGCCAAAACGAAATCCATGAAATGGCTACCAGTAAAGCCAAGGGAAGATAAATGTGAAGTATATAGTAAAATGTGAGCCGTTTGAAATAAAAAAGTTCCATCACGCAAGGCTGTTGACCTAACCAAAAAAATAAATAAACAAGTAAATAAAAGAGTTAAAGTAATTAAATAATAAGCGGTTACCTGTAATAGTCTTTCTGGAGCAATAGTCTTCTTCGTGTTCTTTCAAGGTAAAACCTTTGATAGAAATTGAAGTTTTAACGTACACAGGATCAATTTCTTTCCAAACTAGTACAAGGTCATTATTCGAGTATTCATCTGGTGCGGAAGGAAACTATTAATATTTATTGGAAGAATTTATTGGAAAAACATACTTACAAGAAGCTACTCTTAAAGGACATTCTTGAGTATCGAAGGGGTAAATCCACAGATTCATAGGACAAGATATGGCCAGCGTTAGCCTGCAAAAATGTATAAAATATTAAGAAATTAATAACTGATAAGAAGTAAATCAGGATGAAACGTTACTTAGGTGCCATTGAATATTGGGTCAATACAATTTGGAGACTAGTCCATTTTATTAACTTAAACTTAAATTAAAGTAACACTTGATTGAAACACTATTCATGAAATTCCGTAGCAAGGCGATAAATGTGTTTTTTATTCCTAAGACTGAAAAGTTGACCTAAAATGTGTCGTCCTCGGAATAAAAAATATCTTTCTTTTGCAGGTATCGAAGGTAAATTTCAAGACTCGACCAAATAAAATTCGTCAGTTAAACTTGGTCTTGTACTTGAAATATTTACCTTCGACACCTGTAAAGACCTGAGTTTGACCAGACACTTTTGCTCCGAGAAATTTCTCTTGGCAAAGACAAATAAATAAAGTTTTAACTTTTTCTTGATAAATGAATGGTTTTTAATATTTCAGTTCCTAAGAATATAAGCCTTTAAAGATTAAAAAAATAACTATTATAATAATTAAAACAAAATAGAAGCGACCAATAAATAACATTATTTAAAACGAAAAACAGCGGGAACACAATTCGGGAAATGACATCAATTTTTTGAGTTTGATCAGGCGCTTTTTTCAAGAGAAATTTCGCTTCCGTTTTGCTTCCGTTTCCCTCACCCTGGAAGTAAGTAGCATTTTCGGTATTAGTCGTGTGCCTTATGGAAAAATTGAAACGTCTTACCTTTTCTTCATTGAAAATCATCCTCTGATTGTGGATATAATCCACGTACAAATTTTCGGCAAGGACTCCGAAAACGGTGGCACAACAAATGGCCGCCCAAATATCCAAAACCGTGAAGTAATCCAAGGATAAGAAATGTATGCTGTTCGAATATAGCTGGAGTAAAATACAAACGGAAGTTCCTATTGAAATAGTTAGACGGGAACTTGTGGACGAAGGGCTTAGCCAAAATGAAATCCATGAAGTGGCTACCAGTAAAGCCAAGGGAAGATAAATGTGAAGTATATAGTGAAATGTGAGCCGTTTGAAATAAAAAAGTGTCATCACGCAAGGTGTTTCAACTATCCAAAGAAAAACTGATTAATTAATTAAATAATAGCAGAATTAAAATAATTAAATGGTAGGAGGTTACCATTCGGATGGGGGCAATAGTAGTCTTCGCGTCCCTTCAAGATAAAACCTTTGATGGACATTGAAGTGGCAACCTGCGAACCTTTCATCACATCTTTCCAAATTGGTATAAGGTCATCATCTGAGTATCTATCTGTTGCGGAAAGGAACTATTAATATTTATTGCAAAAACGCATTGAAAGAAAAAGATACTTACAAGAAGCTGCTTTTAAACGACATTTTTAAGTATCAAAGGGGTAAATCCACAGATTCATAGGACAAGGTAAGGTCAGCGTTAGCCTGCAAAAAAGGTGTAAAATAACAAAAATTGAGGCATTAATTGCTAAAATAAGCTAAAGCAGCCGATAATAATTAAATCAGGATTAAACGCTACTTAGGTGCCATTCAAATACTGGGTCAATACAATTTGGAGACTAGTCCATTTTATTAACTTAAGCTTAAATTAAAATAACACTTAATTAAAACACTATTCATGAAATTCCGTACTAAGGCGATAAATGTTTTTTTTTACGATTTAGAATTTTCATAATTATGTTTTTTGAAGAAAAAAAAAAAAAAAATCATCTAGACAAATTAATAACATATAAATGAATCCTTTCTAGTATTTCTGCTTCTAATCATAAGCTTTTTTTTTTTTAGAGAAATGCATCTAAATTAAATTAAAAGTGGCCAATAAATAACATTCGTGACTACAAAAGACAACGGGAACACAACTCTGGAAATGACATCAATTTTAGGAGTTTGACCGGATGCTTTAGCCCAGAGAAATTTGAACGTGGTAAATTCCGCTTCCGTCCTATTTCCTTTCCCCTCGCCCTGAAAGTTAGGGATGATATTTTATAAATCACATACATCGTCAGAAAATATAATATATTTACCGCTTCTTCGTTTGAAGGCACCGCTTTGATCCTCTGAATGTGGCTGTAATCGACGTACAAATTTTCAACAAGTGCTCCGAAAACGCTAGCGCAGCAAAATGCCGCCCAAACGTCCAAAGCCGTGAAGTAAGATAAGGAGAAGAAATGTAAACTGTTGGAATATAACTGGAGTAAAATGCAGAAAGAAGTGCCTATGGAAATGGTTAAACGGGAAAGGATGGACGAAGGGCTCAGCCAGAACGAAATCCATGAGGCGGCTACCAGTAAAGCCAAAGGGAGATAAATGTGAAGTAAATAGTGAAATGAGAGCCGCTTGAAAATAAGGTATGCTACTAAGCAACTGTATTCTCCTTTAAAAAAAAAATTAAAGAGAGTAATGTAAATAAATAGGGTTAAGAACATTTTGAGTTAGTTTCATGGAAATCAAATGGAGCCAAAAAAGTGGCCTTATTCTCCAAGGTTCTTTAAATTATAAATTAATAGACGGTACCTGTGTTGGTTTTGCTGGTGCAGAGGTCGGTTTTGGTGTCTTCCAGAACAAAGCTTGTGACGAAAGTTGTTGCGCTCACTTGCACTGGGTCGTTTTCTTTCCAGTGCAGTACAATATCATTTGTTGTGTATCCATCTGATTGCAAAATAAAAGCATTGATATTTACTGAGAAAATGGATTGTAAAAATCAATACTTACAAGAAGCAAATTTCAGAGGACAAACTTGAGTATCGAAAGGATAACTCCGCAGATCCATAGGACAAGATAGTACGAGTGATATCCTGAGAAATAATTATAAAAATCAGTGTGGTGCATGCAACAAGTGTGATGAAAAACCAAAATAACAGTTAGTCAGTCTGTATAATTTTATCGATTTCTAACATATGTTTCGCTTCTTTGATTAGCAAAATTGCGCGTTCTTACTTCGTTACAAATTACGCGTTTAAAATTACTCGTTCTATTTAAACTTAACTTTGGCTCCAGCCTTCCCGTACGAAAAATAGATGCATAAATTGTGTAAAAATTATATTTTAATGTTAAAAAAAAATTGCACAATTTAAGGATGCTCACAACAAATTTCAACAAAATTTCGAGAAAGATCTTGAGGAAGAAATTTTAGATTTTTATCAAACAAGATTTTGAATCCTTGGAGTTTCACAAGTCCAGAACCGAAAGCTCAGCATTTCTCAAAATTTTATTGAAATTTGTTGTGTGCATCTCTTCAACAATTACATGCTTGCATAAATTATGTATAACAAAGATATCTTTTGCTAATGGAAAAGTTTTGTTCATCCTCCAGTATAATTATGCATACATCATGCATAAAATAAGAATGCATAACTTAGGGAAAAGAAAGTTGAATAACCATAACAGTTGCACCTGCTTTATAATTTTAAAAAATTATATGCATAGACTCTGCAAAAATTATGCATATCCAGATTTTCATGCTTAAAACAATTATGCATTATGCATAAATTTTATAAAAATTATGATATTGAAATTTTGGTGCTTAAAAAAATATGCATAAACTTTGCAAAAATTATGCATGTCGACATTTTTGCATAAATAATGCAAAAATATTGCATTTTTTATATAAGTTTTTTGCATGTGACATTTAAACACTTTTTGAATGACTGTTTCGTACGGGCTCATAAACTTTTTCTGTGGACCATGGCAAAAATTATGATTTTTAAGGACATTTTGATCTTATGTTTAGCTTATGAATGTTTAATCGGATGAGTTAAATTCCTATTTAGTCTGAACAATTCGCTGTCTAAAAATAATTTGGTTTAATGTGAATTCAATTTAATTTACTCTAAATAAATTTCTTATGCTTAGCTTATGATTAGTGAAATCTCGACGCCGTTCGAATTAAAGACGTAATTTGTTTATTGTCCTTAAGTTAACTGCTGATTAAAAGCTGACAGTTTAAATTGATTTGAAACGACACTAAGTGTGTTATTTATCTTGAAATTTTTCTAGTAAGAAATTGTTTAGCTATTAATTTGACAAACTTACCTCATACTAAATATGACCTCCCCGTTTGAATGGATTCTTAAATAGGAATTAGGCATTATTAAATCATGAATTTTTCCTTCTCTTTCATCGGAGAAAAATAAATCCGGTATCCAAAATCGGTTAACATTGTTGGCGACGACATATGGAACTTTTCCTGTCAAAGAAAAAGTAATTAGACCAAGGATGTGTTTAGAGCTTTTTAAATTCAAATTGATATTTTTACCCTCGTGATCATCAAATTTTAAACGTTCATCATTCCATTGTTGCCTAAAAGTAAGCTGCACTTCATATTCCTGCAGCATAAAGAAAAGAAATGTCTTAAGACCAAAATAGCTAAAAACAAATTCTTATAAAACCAAATTGGTAATAATTTTCACGGTTCTAAATTACGTTTGAGACATGAAGCTGGTTTACTTACATTTTTAACGTGATCAATACGGAGGACCTTTCGAACAAACATATTAACGTTAACATCGACCGGTTCATCTAAAAGTTATGAAATCAAAAATTGGCATTTTTTACTTTTTTATTAAAAAAAAAAAATTAACGGCTTACTTGTTGATGAGTTGGATCTCGGAGGCCTTAAAAAATGTTCGTTCATCCCAAGGGTTAGCAATCTATTCAAAACTCTATTTCCTAAAACGGCATTATTGAGATTTTCGCCCAAAACTCTGCAATAAAGTGAAGAGTATTATGCACTCGATTTTTTAACACAAAAAGACCAAAAATACCCACATTGTAAAATTCACTAAAAGTAACACAAAAAACATTCGGATGGTCTCCATGTTTACTCCTTTAATTTAAATTTACAAATGATTTTTTTCTTCCTTTCTAAAACATCCATTCAATAAAAAGCCTGAAATTAATCAACCCTAACAATACTAATGTGCGTTTTAACACGTCCGCATTACTTAATTTAAGTAATATTGTGTCTGAGTCCCCTTTTCAATGCTTTTATTAAACAAATTAACGCAAAACGATACCGTTTTATAAATAGCCTGTGAAATTGATATCGTTTCCCTCTGAAGTAATATTTTCAAATTTACGAAATTTCGAGTGTGATCTCAAAAGGAGAAAAAAAATTCAGGCTCACGCGGCATCTACATTAAACCTCGAACCCGCCACACCTGATTAGTGCGCTCATTCTGGTTTTAAATAATCAGATTCTGCCCAAATGTCTTACTTAAAAAATTAAAACGGCCGGTAAGAAACGATCATGTGACAGAATAGGGTTGTTTCACATAATTAAATTAAATTTTTTAAACCGCCTAAAAAGTTAGAGAAAAAATAAAAATGCATTCTGAGTTGTGATTTTTTTGTTTTAACTTGTCATTAGCTCAAAAAAAATAGAAAAAATCGGGCGAAAAATTGATGCATTTGAAACGATTTCGAAAAGCGGGACAAAAACAAACTGCCTTCTTTTAACCAATTGTTTTTATCGTTCTGTTATTTGCCTTCAGCGCATAATAAGAAATACGTAGTCGCTAATTCTCAAGGTGCAGAACGATAAAAACAATTAGTTCAAAAAAGGCCATCCCGCTTTTCGAAATCATTTCAAATGCATCAATTTTTGGCCCAATTTTTTTTATTTTTTTTTCAGCTAATGACAATCTGGAACTAAAAAATTCCAACGCAAAATGCTTCCGTATTTTTTTCTCGAATTTTTGAAGCGGTTTAAAACATTAAATTAAATTGTGTGAAACAACCCTATTTGGTTCTTAAGCTGCAGAATTATTTTTAGGAATAATTCAATCAGGAAAATAAATTCTTTAAAGTACAGGGTATCGGGGACTTTTCAGAACCCCTAACTTCAGAACCCCTAAATTTGCAGAACCCCTATTAGGGGTTTTGCAGTTAGAGGTTTTACAAATGGTGAAAAATCAACAAAAATATTTATTTGAATTAATTTAATTTAATTTTTTTTTCTTTTTCTTTTAAAAACTTACTAAAATAATCGCGGCCAAAACTTTTAAAAGTTTTTAAAAGTAATCACCACCAAAACTTTTAAAAACTTTTTCCCGCCGTTGCGCGCTTTCGCACTTATGCGAAGATATTTTTTATTAATAATTCTTGGGTTTAGGTAAATTCGTCACCAAAAATTCGTCACTATTCCAATTTGTCATCAAAAATTCGT
>CM075208.1:10715952-10789559 GCA_037577465.1 Liposcelis bostrychophila | reverse complement strand
GAATAGGTACAATTAAAAATGATGAAATATAAAAACATTAAAGTCTTGTCATGCATTTAAAATCATGGATCTGTACCTCTGAACTTAACAAAACGTTTTGGCACGGAATCGGTGCGGTTAGACCCCCTTTTTTCAGGTATAAAATACCGAATTATTAAAAAATGTCAAAGTACAGTACGTTTATAAGTACACTGAAATACCCAGTCAACCTTTTCTAAAATAAATGAAAGGGTTTCATAAATTTTTTGACCCTATTTGACTTCCAATGGTCAAAAACAGAAATTTTTGGGAAAAAAAAAGAAATAAAAGATATAAAAAAATCCGGGGTTGGAGGCTTGCTGCGAACTGGTGCCCTAAAGATAATTAACATTTAAAATTTTTATTTAAACAGCTTAGTAAGTTTTTTCGAAATTTTTCGTCGCAACAATTAAAAATTTAATTCTTTTTCTCCGAATTTCGTTTCCGTTTCTTCAGAATTCCGAATTCTCGGAATGGTCTCCAAGGTGCCTCTAAAGCGAAGAAATACGTGAGGGATAAGTGCCTCCACCCCTCACCCCCATCTCCTCCGCCACTTCCGTTTGTTTTCTTTACTCCTTTTTATAACTCGTTTGAAACTGCACAAGCGAAAAAATATGTAGATAGATATACATACACATATACTTCTTCCCTCCTCCTCCTTCTCCCTCCTCCACTCTATATTTTTTAAACTCGGAACTCAGTACAAAGAGAGAGAAAAAAAAAAACAGGTCCGATACTGTAGAAGAGAAAAATTTAATGCAATTTTAATTTTTCTCCTTTCCGGAAAATTCCGGATTTTTTTTTTTTTTTTTTTTTTTTTTTGTTTTGATGATGACCGAGATTATGCGTTAAAAATTTTATCGCTCGTCCTCCTGTCCGTCAACGCTTTAATAATAAATACGATTTACTTGCGGAGAGCGAAAAATTCCGGTTTGCTAAGGGAGAAAAAAAAAAGTTCATTCATGAAAAGGTTAAAAAAGAAATTGGCTTTTTTGCATTGGGAAAAAAAAATGAAAGTTTGCAAATTAAAATTTTGATGAAAAACATCGACAATTAGAAATAGATATTTGTGATTGTGATTTTCGCTCGGAGCCGAAGAGACCCCCTGTTAAAACGTATTTAAAGTTCGATATGAATTCAAACCCCCTTTTTCGGTATAGTTCTAAATTAATGAAAGCAATTAATTTAAGGAAATAAATCTTCAAAATCGCGCACCAAAGCGAAAGATTTATTTATATCAATATTTTAATTTTCATTGTTATGGGAAATAGCTGAATTTCGTTTCGAATTTTCATATTTTTTTTTTTTTTTAAGTGAAACTTCTTTAGTAACGTTGGGGGAAAATTTTGTGACGTAGACACTTAAAAAAATGAGACTAAAATACAAAGGAGTGAATATTTTGAAGGCGTAGACACTCGAAAAAATGGCGGATAAAAATCTGGATATGCATAATTTTTTCATTAGTTATGGATAATTGTATTGGAGGAGGAAATAGTATATATCGTTACTAGAGAGTTATGGGTAAAATAACCCATAAGATACATAAGGTAAAATAACCCATTACTAGAGAGTTATGGGTAATTTTTTTACCCATAATTCTATATTGACGATAGATACTTTTCTTTATAAGTGGTACACCTGCAGAGGAATTTTTTGTAAACAAAAACAAATAACATTTTTTTGTTTGAACAAGTGTACCAACATTAATTCTTAGGTTGGCATACTTGCTTTGCATCAAAAACAGTTGGTGGTGACGTCAGAGGCATGTTATTTGTGAAATAACTCCCTAGGGCAGGATATTTTGGTGTTATTTAGGTCTGTTATAAACAAAATATCCCCGAGACAGACGACACTGTTACAACAAGACTAACATTCACGTATAAAGAAAAAATTTTTTTCCGGTAAAAAAGGTTATGTTCTTTATACTTATGCATTTTTTATATGTGACCATCGTTTTGTATAATTATACATTATTTTAATGGCTGGGGCTACCGCAGGCTATGGCCAATTTTTTTTTTTTTTAATTTTATTCGGAAAAACTTCCAAATGGAAGAAAGAAAATACATTTTTTTTCTTTTGCATAAAAACATTATTCTTTTACTTATTTTTTTTTACTGTGTAGGGTTGATAGGATTATCAAAAGGCATCGATTCCCATATCAGGCGTTTTCAAATTCGAAAATTCGGGTTTTTCGACCCACTTTAGTGTGTACCAGGATATCTACCAGAATGAAGTTTTACTTCATTCTTCTGTGAGTTCCCGTTAGCTAGACTCCCGCCATTTTTTTATTATAAAGCTTCTTTAAATCAAATGAATTTTAATGAACTTTTTTGATAATACGATCAGGGGATATCCCTTTTCTTGAATCCTATTTTTTAAAGTCATTTATTGCCCAAACTTTTATTTAATTTAATTTTTCTTTTTTCTTTTAAACAGAGACTCTTTAGGAAATAAGTTAGTCTTATCTAAATTACTTATTCAAGTTTAATTATCTATATACATTTGTGTATGTCTTTTACAAAAAGGTACCAAGTGGGAGTTGGCACTTAAAAGGTTGTGAAACTCGGCTTTATAACAAAGTATTTTTGTTTACAAACGAAACATTTTAAGTTTCTTCTCTCCACTTTTCCCAAAGTAGCATGATTGTTTCATAAAACAAGTTCAAAATTATCAGAACCTTTGACACAACACAATCGATATGAAAGAAACTTTATTTTTTCTTATAAAAAATTAAAATTGTTAGCGATTTTGTCACTTGCACAGTCATCCCCTATCCCGTCTGTGGTAGACGAATATAAGAATTGGAAATTTTTTTTTTTTTTTTTTTTATTGCGGTTTATAATATTTAAACTCCTAAAAATATATAAAAAATCATTCCGTAAGGGTTTTGATATGGAAAACAACAACAGCAAAAAAAAAATTGCCCGCACAGATTCGTTTTTGAAATCCGATTTCTTTAATCATCAAGTAAAATCTAAAATGAACGATCAAGCTTTTTCTTTATAAAAAAAAAAACCAAAAAGGACAGGAAAAACGAGTAAAATCCATAAGCGCTGTCTCGGAATAGCCTTCAAGCAATATTCTGGTTTTTAGAGGAGAAAAAAAATACATAAAGCGGTTGAAAAAGATTTTTCTTCTCTTTTTTTTTTTTTTTTTTTTTTTTCTTTTTTATAAATTTATATTTCCAACTTTATATAGAAAAAAAGGAGGCCAGCGTTTTTTTTTTTTTTTTTTTTTTTAACTTCATAAAAAAAGTTAAAGAAACAATGTGTTAACAACTGAAGCGGGAAAATGAACTCGGTTAAAGGAAAGGATAGAGAATGTATCGGTTATCTAAATATAGAAGATGATATTATCAAAGGCATGAGATTATAGAAAAGTTAACCGAGTGAACTGTTTAGGTTATATCCTTTGACACAGGAGCTTTCGCTGTTCCCCTTGACCCCGGTTCCCTCCGTTAATTTTAAATATCCAGAGCTTTATACGTAAGAAAAATCTCGTTATTTTGTTCTTCCTGAATACCACCAGGCTCTATGACTTTTTAACAAGATTTTATTGATTACGATGATGATGATACCTGTGGAGTTGTCTGTAATTAACATTTTCCTGAAAAGATTTTATTTGGCGTTCAACTGAGAAAAAAAAAATTTAATTAAACTTTTTTCCTTTAAAATTAAAAAAAAAAATTTTTTATTAACGAAGAAAAAAAGAAATGCTATTTTACAGTAAATTTAAAAAAAAAACATCGTTTGATGATATTTAAAAAAAAAAAAAAAAAAAAACATTTATTGGCGAATGCAACTCAAATCAATACACGTTTGAAAACTGCATAAAAGGTCGTTAAAAAATCTAACAAAGAAGCTTTTTATCCTTTTTTAATTGCATGCGCCATGTATGGGTTTATAAGCGGTCGGTGCATATTTTTATAAATTCTCATTATAAGGACAACCGACACCTCACCTCTGAGTCTTTTTTTTTTTTTTTTTTTTTTTTTTTTTGCGGAAAAAAAGAAGACAAAGCCATTAAAGTTTTATTTTTATTCTCATCCTTCTGTTCCGTTTTCAAGCTGTTCAGTAAGAATGTACTTTATGGTGGTTAAAAAATAATAAACTTAAAATGAGAGGAAAAGACCAGAAAATATTAAAAAATCTTTATTTTTATTTTTTAACGGGATATGGATCTTTTTATTAAGAAAATCACGATTCGTGAACTATATAAGTTAAACATAGGAAATCAGTTAAAAAGTTAAATCGAAGTGGCGAAAGATGGAATCCATCTTTCGCCATCTTTCATTCCATCTTTCGCCACTTCGATTTAACTTTTCAACTGATTTCCTATGTTTAACTTATATAGTTCACGAACTTATAATCGTGATTTTCTTAATAAAAAGATTCATATCCCGTTAAAAAATAAAAATAAAGATTATCAATGAGGATCGAAAATAAAATCTTAAAAAATAGTGAAAAATGTCATTTAAAACCCAAATTATGTATCGAAAATTCCATCTCTTTAGGCCGAGCCTTAGAAGGTCATTCTTTGGTTCAGTTTTTGAGTCAAATTAAAATAGAAACGGCAACCAAATATAGTTTTTATTTTAACAAAACTCCAGAATTGAGGCTTTTCAATTAGATACAATATTTATTTTATGAAGCAAAAATGGGGTCGTTATAATTTGCAGGCCCGCGCGAGTAATTACAGGCTACCCATTTCCAATCGAAAATTAATACAGGCCAGACCGGATTCGGAACCTGCCAACCTTCCTGACCAATCCTTGCGCATGAGCTATATGAGCTTTCATTGATTAGCTTTTCACAGACACCCTTACAGGCCGACGAGAGGAGAGCGAATTTTCGCCAGTTCACGAACTGGTCAGGAAAAGCGACCAGTTCACGAACTGGTCAGAAAGAGCGACCAGTTCACGAACTGGTCAGAAAGAGCGACCAGTTACAAGCTACTCAGTTTGTACAGTTGTACAAGCTACTCGCTCCTACTAGCTAGCGAGTAGTTTGTACATAAGTTAAATGTAGGAGACGAGCTAGTACACTAGCCACGTGTAATTCGGCCTCATATAAAGGTTATTTTAAAGCAGTTTATTATTAGGCGTTGGTTACATTGCACGAAAATTTTTGTTCGAAGCGTTTCAAAAATTTTTTCGCAAGGAAAGTGTTTACAGTTTTCGAACAGGTTCGATGATGTTCGAAATGTTTGATGATGTTTGACGTTATTTTTGGGGTTGTATTATATTTTTTACGTAGGAAAAAAATGACTTAAATTGATATGGGTACTCGGTCGATGATATATGTATCCCCCCCATTACGTAAAAAATATAATACAACCCAAAAAATAACATCAAACATCATCAAACATTTCGAACATCATCGAACATGTTCGAAAACTGTAAACACTTTCCTTGCGAAAAAATTTTTGAAACGTTTCGAACAAAAATTTTCGTGAAATGTAACCAACGCCTTATTTAGGCCTATGCCATTTGTTTGGATCTTTATCAATAAATAAATTATTCATTTATAAAGTAAAAGGGTTGGTCCACGGATCCCTTTGTCACAGGTGTAATGGGGATTCATAAGCTAATCATGTATCTCCATTACACTTGTGACGAAGGGATCCGTGGACAAGCCCAAGAATATAATAGATATAAAAAATTATATACATAAATATGATTTAAAAAATCTCTTCAATAGATTTGAGCAGACAGACACTTGTTAGCTTTTTGTTTTAGTAATTTTTGTAGTAAATTATAACGGGAGGGGGGCCTATAGGCGGTGATTTTAAACGTAATCGTGTAAGCGTAATTCGATGCTTTGAGGCATAAGCGTATTTCGATGCTTTGATATTAAAGTACTCGTTTAAAAAAAAGCTCAAGTTTCGGTAGTGGTATTTTTTTGAAATTCAGTAAGCTTAAATTAGTGTAAAATTTATTTTCCCTTCCTATTAATGGGAAATACGATTCTGACAGTTATGCCAGCGCTTCTGCTAAAATTGATTTTTTAAATTTATTATTTGTTAATTAGTTAAATAAATTAATGTTTTTTTTCTCTTCAAAACTATATATATATATTTTTTTTTTCTTTTTTGGGGGGGAAGCTGATCGAGGACCCTTTTGTCCTCAAAATAAATATTTCTTTAAAAAGGGAAAAGGTGGTCCATGCTGGTATTGATGCCGCTATTTGTGCTGTCATTGACAGGGGAGCACTGGCGTATTGAGAAATTTTTTGGGTGGGATGGGGCATGAAGAGAGCATTTCAGTAATAATAATGAGGTATTCGCTTGAGGGAAAAAATTAAATTCCTTATTATTGTTATTATTATTTTCCTTAATTTGTTTTAAATTTTCCTTAGGCTATAATTTAGTGGTAAAAATCGGACAAAAAGAGAAAAGTATATAAAGTTCTACGCCTACCACTTCTACCCTCTCCACTACGCCCACCATATTCTTTTTTTTTTTTTTTTTTCTCAGAAATTCATTCACATTATTTTAATTTATTAATAATCTACGCCCTATCGTTCACTACAAATATAATTTTCTTGGAAATAAAAGCTTACAGGAACAAACAAATTAGGTTAAAAATTTAACAGAGCGATTGATGGGATTTGCATTGAAAAAAAATATTTGTGCAGAAAAGTTTCTAAAAAAAAAAAAAAAGAAAAGAAAAGAAAAGAAATTAGCTTGCCACCAGTTGGTTAAAAAAAAAAAAAAATTGGTATTTAAGATGAGTTCAGTGATAACGAAGGATTTTATTTTCGTAAAAGCCCTATATCCTTTTCAAATTTAAGGGGGTGCAGGGGGGGTGAATTGGCAAAAAAGATTCAGCAGGAAAAGAGGGCAGATTTTAATGTCGGTTTTTAAATACGAATTTAGATTTTTATCGAAGAAGAAGCTGGTTAGGGAAAAAGTTTACTTGCGGATGAAAATAAAAAGCTGATTTTAAATGCAACTTCGGGCAAGATAAAACATGACGAAATCGAGTTATCTTAGCTATAGGCGGTCGAAATGAAATAGAGCCTTCTGTTGTGAATCTGACCTCTTATCCTACGAGATCAAAACCTCTCTAATTTTAAATACAGAAAATTGTCCTTTAGCTGATGATGAAATAGTCGTAAAGCTACCAAGCAAACTTTTTTTTTCTTTTTTTAATATAAAAAAAAAGAAAAGAAAAGAAAAGAAAAGAAATTAGCTTGCCACCAGTTGGTTAAAAAAAAAAAAAATTGGTATTAAGATGAGTTCAGTGATAACGAAGGATTTTATTTTCGTAAAAGCCCTATATCCTTTTCAAATTTAAGGGGGTGCAGGGGGGGTGAATTGGCAAAAAAGATTCAGCAGGAAAAGAGGGCAGATTTTAATGTCGGTTTTTAAATACGAATTTAGATTTTTATCGAAGAAGAAGCTGGTTAGGGAAAAAGTTTACTTGCGGATGAAAATAAAAAGCTGATTTTAAATGCAACTTCGGGCAAGATAAAACATGACGAAATCGAGTTATCTTAGCTATAGGCCGTCGAAATGAAATAGAGCCTTCTGTTGTGAATCTGGCCTCTTATCCTACGAGATCAAAACCTCTCTAATTTTAAATACAGAAAATTGTCCTTTAGCTGATGATGAAATAGTCGTAAAGCTACCAAGCAAACTTTTTTTTTCTTTTTTTTAATATAAAAAAAAAAGAAAAGAAGATCGGTTCAGCTCCGACGTTTCGGAGCCTCTTAATTTGCTTATTCCGTTTGGAGACTCGCTTCTTTTACGGGGGATCACTTTATCATTTTCAAACTTTTTACGTTTCCACATTTTTTTTCCCTCCTCCTTTAATCCGGAGAGAATTACTAAAAAGAACGTTATAATTTAATTTTATATTGCTTTCTTTTTTTTTCCAGGTCATCAGCTAACTGGGAAGTCATCCGTGGAAATATACAGGCAATGCTTGTTAGCCGGTTGTCGATGCGTGGAATTGGATTTTTGGAACGGACGAACGGACGAGCCGGTCATAGTTCATGGATATACGTTCGTGCCTGAAATAAATGCCAAAGAAGTCATCGAAGCCATTGCTGAATCCGCTTTTAAAACTTCGGATTTCCCGGTTGTGCTATCATTTGAAAATCATTGCAATCCGAGGCAGCAGGCAAAAATTGCTCAATACTGCCGTGAAATATTCGGTGAAATGTTATTAGATACTCCGCTCGATTCCCATCCGGTGAGTTTATAAAAAATAAAAGTGGTGCCCACTGGTCTTTGGTTCAATCCCAGAATCGGACTTGCGATAATAATTTTTTCACTTTTATTTTTTTTTCTTCCAGCTGGAGCCCGGATGTTTCCTACCCTCGCCTGCGATCCTAAGGCGTAAGATAATCATTAAAAATAAAAAGAAACACCACCATCATCATAAAAAAAATCACGGGGCGTCTAGGTCGAACACGTTGGACAGCATGACGACGGAGGTGACTGGGAACGGTGACATTCCACATGCTCCGCCTTTACAGCAAAGGCAGGGCAGCAAAGACAGTCAAAACGATGAAGATGAAAACGACGACGAGGAGGAGAGCAGTAGCGCGGAGGAGGATGACGACGTCGTCGAAGAACTCAAATTAAGGGGGGAAAAATCAACGGACAAAGCAGCTGCTGCCAAAGAAACGGAAGCCGGAGCGGAAATCTCGGCGTTGGTTAACTACATACAGCCTGTACATTTTACGTCGTTTGAGGCTGCTGAAAGTAAGCGTAGTGGCTCAGTTTTACAATTAAAAATTCGAATGTTTTTAGGGAGGGAGGGATGAGGTGTCGTATTGAAAATAGCTTTTTGGAAGTGGGGAAGAGGTCGATAATAAGTGAAATGGCGTTACGCAATATATTCACGGCATGAAACTGTCTTTAAAAATTAAAATTTTTAACATTACGGGTAGGCTTCAGTGAATACCCAAAAGAACGGTCGTTTTACCGAATACTTTATTTACAGAGATAAAAAAAATTTTTCTTTGGTATCGAACGGGCTCCTTTGACCTATCCTTGTGTTTTTAGTACAAGTTTCAACTTGTTACAAGTTAAATATGAACCCGGAAAACAAAATCAAAGCTTTCCGACGGCAAATACTTTGAAATAGACGATTTCGACAGTGACGTTACATCCCATAATGCATTGCAAATCGTGTCGTCTGACTGGATACATTCTAATCACGATCATACAATCATACATACACTCAAAAAAATGCTGTCCCTCGAATTTGACGCATAGAAAAATCGTTCATACTTTGCTCGATAGATGGCTGGAGTTGTAGTTAGGGAATCACGTGATATGCCCTCCACCATGAAAACAAAAGACACGCTTTTACAGATTGCTTTGTTTATAAATAAGTTTTCTGGTGCATAATATTATTATTATTTTTTTTTAATCCTCTTGTTATTAATTTTTTCATTTTATTTTATTTTATTTAACAAGAAACAACACTTTCAAAACACTTTTTTTTTTATGATGGCTGCCAAAACACGTGATTCCCTCATAGGCCGGGCATCCTCATGGGAGCAGTGTCCCTAGGATGTCATTTGTTTTTTTTTAATCTAGGGGAAAACAGAACAACAATATGGCTACAGTAGTAAACAAAAAATTTATTGATACACCGTAATGTATAAAGAAATTGCAAACAATTACTTCTTTTACCTCGAAAATAGGAAAAGACAGAACGTTTTCTCTTAAAATTTCATTAATTGATTATAAATACTTCTAACCGTAAAGAAAAAAACGAGTTTTTTCTAAGTTTTGCAAAAGCTTCCTGCAATCCTGAAAAAATTCTTGTTATCAAACTGTACCATTCTCAACCATTTTACCGTTCTGTTTTCCCCTAGATTTGAAAAAAACAAAAGACATGTTAGGGAAGCTCTTTTGTACAGGATGCCCGGTCTAGTATATATGTCTATGGATTCCCAGACAGACCTTTGCCATCTAATAGACAGCTATTAGATGTCTAATTATCGCTAATAGAGAGCTAACAGCGAGCTAATTTTAGGCTAAATTGCAAAATGTCCGCTTTTTTCGACGGCTATGGGATATCTAGTATTTTAGATGTCTATTAGATTTCTATTAGCTAACTAGAACTTTAGATTTGTATTAGCGATCTTCAAGCCATTTAGTAGATATCTATTATATGGCTAATTTTTTAGCAATCTGAAAGCTAAAAGGGTCTGTCTGGGTTCCTACTACAGCTCCAGCCACCTGTCGAGCAATATGTAAACTATTCTTCTGCTTCAATTTTGGGGGACATTTTGTCCATATGAGGGACACCCAAATTGCCTGACCTGTATGTATGATCGTGATTCTAATAATGCTTCCCATAAGCTAAATATAGGCATAAAAGTTAAAAATTCATTTTGCTCGGTTCCGGGAAAAAATGATGTAGGTTTGACTTCGGAATTATTTTTATAGAAATAGGCATCAATTATAAGAATTTTCAAAATTAAATACCTTGAAATAGCTAAAATCACTGTACTGCCTATTCTTAACTTACAAATCACACAGACGCATCGTCTGCTTGTTTGTCCCACTTTAGTCCCACAATCCCTTGCAAAACTGGATCGTCGAAATCGTCTATTATTCTCACGACCGTATAGACAGGTCCGAAAACTCCTACCCCTTATACATGGGTGATCTTGTCCCGCTCAATTACGCGAAAATTAGTTCTTCCTTTCTACTACCGTAAAAGCTACTTGTACGGGAGACGCTTTTTGATTGGTCGTTGAGATTTGTAAACAACGACAACGGCGACTTTCTCTTGTTGTAATTTGTGTGGGAGTCCCAACTTAAACTAATAGACATGTTGCGTCTCTCAAGATCACAGCGCCATCAATGGCACGTTTTAAAACTAAAATGTGCGTAGTTAATGAGCGAGATATGAACGGCATGGGAAATTTCCGGACTGTTTATACGGCATTGAGTTGCATACACAATAATTGGACAAGTTGAAACCAGCTTTATAAATTTTAGGATACACGAAAGGAGTTAGTCAGACACCTAAAAGTTGGATTTTTTTTCTCCTGAAGTCGAATAGTAGACAAAACAGCCGAGCCATTTCTTCCTCTTTTTTACCGATGCCTGCTCGCCCCCCAAATGGTTTGCCGGGCTCGAAATTTCGATTTTCATGTTTGAACGAGTTTTGAAACTTGTGAAAACCCACAAGTGATTTTATTTAAAGTCCTTTTTTTTTTCTTGTGGAAAATTTTCCATTCAAAATAGAATTTTGAAAACCCCCAACCTCGATGTAAAATTAAACAAACTCTACCAAGATTATGTTCGATGTCCTAGGTCGAAAATAAACTCGTATCCAAAATTAGATCTTTGAAATTCTATAAATAGCGTCTCGGTTTCATTCCTTTTCTATAAATGACTTAGACACGCTTCGTCAAGCACGATTTCAATTTTTACCTTCTTGATTCGTAAGCGAAGGGGAAAAAAGGAAAAATTCGATGATAAATCGATATGAAATAATATAATATAAACTTATTAGTCTTTCATTTCTAAATAATTACCTCGTTACTTTTGGATTGGTTCAATTTTGTTTGGTGGAAGGAGGAAAACTTTAATTAAATTATGTTTTTGGGGGAGGGGAAAAAATTAAAATGAAAAAAAAACTGTTTTTTCGCTGCACTACTTAGGGGAAAAAAATATCGCTTTGTTTTGCACAGCATGGAAAACGACTACTAATATATATTTAATTTTTTGTTTTCAGAAAAAAATAAATTTTATGAGATGTCATCATTCGACGAAAAACAGGCGACGACTTTGCTGAAAGAAAGACCGATCGAATTCGTCAACTACAATAAACTTCAATTGTCCAGGGTTTATCCTTCAGGGAAAAGATTCGATTCTTCCAATTTCATGCCGCAAGTATTTTGGAACGCTGGTTGTCAATTGGTAGCTCTCAACTATCAAACATTAGGTACGAATAATTTTTTTGTCCTTCTAAAAACGATTCTGCATTTCAGAGGCAAAACTTTGAGGTTGAAAAAATGAAAATGGCCACTGTTTAAACCATTGTCAGTACGAAACGATCAGGTGGCGTCTTTCAAATTTGATGCTTTGGCTTTTTTGTGCAGAATTTTAAATGGCATATTCGAATAATGCTTTTAAATAGCGGAAGGCTCTAATGAATTCCAACATGGGAGGAAAATATTAAGAATTGATCTTCTTTCCCCTTTATTGGGCATTTGTAGTCTCAAATTTACGTAAAAAATTTAAAGATTTTATTCCGCAGAATAACCTCAAAGGGAACGTTCAAGTATTACGTAAGATTTTTAGGGGGGGGGGGGGGGGTCCGCATCCACCATCTTCGCCATAAGCTAAGTATTGCGAAATGTCTTACAACCGGGGGGGAGGGGGTCCAAAAACCCGGAAAAAAGTCTTACGTAATACTTGAACGTTCCCAAATTTTTTTCTCGTAAACACTTATAAACAACATACTCTTTAATCAGTGAGGATTTTTACTTCAAACTTAATCCGCTAGGGGTTGTAGTCTGATATCCAGGCAAAATTGTGGCCGAATACGGAAGTTAAGCGTTTTAGTAAGTGAGGCATATTTTGGTTAAAATGAGTTCTTTATTTCACAAGAATATTAATTTAATGAAAATCAGGAAGAGCCAACGAAACAGATTTTGAGGAAAAAATTCCGAAAACTCTAAAAAAAAATCTGACATTTTCAATAATTCAAAAAAGCGGCAAATATGTGTACCTCCACATGAAAAGGTCCCACTTGGCAGTTGGTGCTTAGAATTTTTTGTTTGCAAACAAAACGTTTTCTTATATGTTAAATTTCCACAGCCTTCCATGTTCCCATCTGCGAGGTGGGACCTTTTCATGTGGAGGTCCACATATAATTATGACGTCATTGCACTGTATTTTAAATTTTAAAAGTTGATATTCCTGCTAGCGCGTCTTTCGTTTTTTGTTGTTGAAAAAATTACAAATCAAAACGTAAACAAAAATAGAATAAAAAATGGCTCATTCTCAGATCAGTGTTACCATACCAAACTTAATTTTTTAATCTATAGTACTATAGACTCCGAGCGACTTATTTTTGCATAAATATACACTTACATATACCTGTTTACCTTATAGAAGCGTATATATTTCCATCACGCAATTAGTTCGCGGGAAATATTGCTTTTTTAAGCTAAACATGATTTTAATGCTGGCGCTGCAATCAAAGTCGCTCGGGGCCTATAGATCGTATGCACGGAGGGAGAAGAGTCCCTTTTTAACGAGATCCCGTCAGTCTAGTTCAATAATACGATCCCCCATATTGTGGAGTAATCCATTGTATTTAAATTACCCCACAATATGGCGACCCTTCAATTAATCACGTGGTCTATCACGTGGTGAACCCTCCACCTCCATTATTTCCTCTTCGTGGATACGGTCTATGACTTCACAATCTTTTTCCCCGCTTTTTAAACGATTTTTTTTTACATAAAAATTTTACAAATTTTTACCGTCACTTTCAATTTTTTTAAAATGTTTTAATTATACCTGGGTAATTAACTTAAATTTAGGCATCAAAATATAAAATTTTAAAAAATGCTTAACTTCCCTATTTTGATTAGCTGTTAAGGGTACGCATCAGTTATGGCAGCAGATATATCATATTTTTCTTTTTACGGAAAAACGAAGGAAAATCTTGAAAAAGGAAAAATTTAGAAATCTTTAAGAAAAAGAGTTTTTTAAGAAAAAATGTTGAAGGCTTCTTAATTTTTTGTTTTTCCAGATTTATCTAGATTTGTCTTCGTTTTTCCGAAAAACGAAAAGTAGGATTTGTATGCTGCCACGACTGATGCTTACTCTTAAATATTCTCTTCTCATCTAACGTCATTTATTAAGAGTACGCATCAGCGAAATTTAAATGATCATCGATTCATAAGATAAACATAAGCGAAAATATTAAATCGTTGCAGCAGACAAGTGACTGACGCGTACTCTCAATTGATCCGAAGTCGGTCGTCCTTTCACGACGACAACCCCTTAAGCGGATTTAGTTTTCTGTAAAAAATTCTTCGCTGACCATAAGCTTAACATCGTTTCCAATCAAATCGTGGTGGTAATCTCAACTGTTAAACAGTAAATTAATTTTTTTCTTCCTTTTATTTTTTTCAGATTTGGCAATGCAATTGAATTTAGGCATTTTCGAATACAACGCTCGTTGTGGCTTTTTACTTAAACCAGAGTTCATGCGGAGAAAGGACAGAAGACTCGATCCTTTTGCTGAATCCACAGTAGACGGGATCATAGCCGGTACTGTATCAATACAGGTGATATCCGGTCAGTTTTTAAGCGACAAACGGGTTGGGACATACGTCGAAGTTGACATGTACGGATTACCAGCCGACACAGTCAGGAGAAAATTTAGGACCAAGATTGTACAGAATAACGCTATAAATCCGGTGTATAACGAAGAGCCTTTTGTTTTTAAAAAGGTAAGTAGTAAAAGTAGCAACCGGAAAACTATTTTTTTCCTAAACACAATTTTTTTTTTTTTTAGGTCGTTCTTCCCGAATTAGCGTCGATAAGAATATCCGCTTATGAGGAATCCGGTCGTTTTATAGGCCATCGTGTACTGCCAGTCGTCGGTTTGTGTCCGGGTTACAGGCACGTTTCCCTCAGAAACGAAGCTGGGCAACCGTTACTTTTAGCAACATTATTTTTATTAGTAGTTGTGAAAGATTACGTTCCTGATGGTTTGTCTGATTTTGCGGAAGCTTTAGCGAATCCGATAAAGTATCAAAGCGAATTGGAGAGAAGGGCTCAACAATTATCGGTTTTGACTGATGATTGCGAAGTGGAAAACGCTAACGACGTAAGTCAAACGAAATTCCTTTCGAAATCTTTTTGTTTTTTGACCGGTTTTTTTAATGGGAAAATTTCGGGGAAATTTTAGGAGGAGAAAACAGAGCCGAATTCAAGTACAAGTGCAATGCCGGTGAAACCTCCGCCTAAGAGGCATCAATCATCGTGTCCTGATTTAGGTACGACCCCACCTCTCGTCTCGTCGACTCCTGCACCACCGATGACCCACAGGGCGTCCGTCGTCGTTTCAATGCCGGAACCGTCTGAGGTACCTTCGAAAGTCGAACCGGACTTCAGTTCCGCCGGAGAATCGGCTACTCATTCCTCGCCAAGTTTTAATAAAACGACAACTAGTAGCAGTAGTAGCAGTAGTAATACAACAACAGCATCTTATCTAACAAGTTCTTCGTGTTAGTAAAATTTTTTGTGGTTGCCATTTCTGATTTTAAGATCTCAGAATTTTAATTTTTTTTTTTTTTTTCATTTTATTCATTTTCAGTAAGCGAATCTTTAGTAGCAGAGTCCCTTGAAAAGCTTATGGAGAACAAGTTAGTTAAGGAAAAGAAGCAAGAATTAGAGAAGAAATTGGAAGCTTTGAAAAAGAAACACGACAAAGAGAGACAGAGATTAACTTCAGCCGATATGGATAAATCGAAAGCTAAATTTTATACAAATAAACTAGTCAAGAGGTTGTCAAGTAAAAATATGTAAGCATCGGCTTAACGTGACGATGATTATCGGGTTATCCGTTTTTTTTTTTTTAAATATCTGTTTAACTTGTTTCTTTTGCAGAGATCTTGGTCTTTCCACCCACGAATCCTCAGATTATTCCGAAACTGAAGATGGGACGAGAGGGAATTTGCCCAGGAGTCATTCCGAAAGACTGCTAGCCATTTGCAAGGAGCACGTTAATCAAGAAAGGGAAATACGGGAAAAATATCACGAATCTATTTTTAGCACTGTAGAAAAATTGATGAGGAACTCCCAGAATAATCAGTTAAAAATGTTAAGGGTGTTACTCGAAAGAGAGACTGCGGATGTGATGAGGAATTTGCAAGCCGTGAGGAGGGAAGAAGTTAAAAATTTATCGAAGAAACATAAGGATAAAGACGAAATGGTGCGTAAAATTATGGTGAAACCCTTGTAACTGCTTTTTCTGAGATGTATTGCTTTGTTCGAAGTTAGAGTATGGGTCGTTCAAATATGTTAACACCTTGGGGAAAGGGGGGGGTAGAGATTGTGCCCGGAATTCCCGTCCCGGAAATTCCCGGATCCCGGAAAAAAAATTCCCGAAATTTAGTCCCGGAATTTTTTTTGGATTTTTCGGGATTCCCGGATCCCGGAAATAATTTTTCTTACTTTTTCGAGATTCCCGAATCCCGGAAAATTTTTATAAATCTCGGGACTTGCTCCTTCAAATAAGTAATTTATAAAACCGTAATATTTGTTACATTAACTTAAATTTTTTTACTTTAAAATTAACGAATAATAGAATAATGACCTTGATCCTAAAATGGATCGTCTGATCTACCTTTCAGTTGTCAAACGCCGTTTGACAAACGGTTAGAGATTGTGCCCGAGAATTCCCGTCCCGAAAATTCCCGGATCCCGGAAAAAAAATTCCCAAAATTTAGTCCCGGGAATTTTTTTTGGAATTTTTCGGGATTCCCGGATCCCGGGATTTTAAAAATCAATAAAAATCGGGAATCCCGAATCCCGGAATTTTAATTTTCCAAAAATGGGAATCCCGAATCCCGAAATTTTAAATTTCCCGGGAAATCACAATCTCTAGGGGGGGGGGGGGGAGTCTAAGAATGCTGACACAACGTAAGTTTTCATAAGAGAAGTCCTCTTTTTGTTGATTAAGAGAGAGGGGGGGGGGGGTTAAAATTTTCAAAAATGAGAAAATTCTTGAATGGGTACTGTCCAAAAAATTTGAAATTAGAAAAAAGTTGAAAATTTAATTAAAAACGATGATGCGAGTCAAACTCGCATCGTGATGAAGTGAAACTTGTTAAATAATAATAAAAGAAATCGGACGGGGCCGCTAGTTTTAAAAAATAATTTAAGCCGCGTTACAAGTGACGCGTTACGCGGCCGAACAACTTTTAAAAATTGTCTGCGTAACAAATAAATTTTTAAAAATTTAAATCTTTAAAAATTTTTTAGGTGCGTAACGCGTTACGCGGCCAATTCACCCCCCTCCGCGGTATGAAATTTCACTTCAAAAATTTTAAAACTTTTTCTGACTGTCAGCTCCAAAATTAATTACTCCCGAGTGACTAGAACGATTAACAGCGTAATTTTTCATAAAATTGTTTAGGTGCGGATAAAAAGAGAAGTAGATTCAGCCATGGTTGAAAAAGGAGTGCACGAACGTATTCGACTAACAAAATTGTATGAAAGGAAGAGAGAAGATCTCGAAAGACAACATGAGCTGGTTAGACAAAGTTTAGAAGATGAAAAAGCTAAGGTAATTTTTTTTTTTTTGAACCAAAGGTTTTTTTATTAATTTTTTTATCTGCTTTATTTTAAAATTTAGTTCAAAGCCATGCTGATGAGAGAATATGAAACCAAAATCACCAGAGTCGACGAGGAAGTCCCACCTCCTTCGTCTAGTTCGGGCCCGGTACAACTTTAGTCTTCTAAACCGTACAAATCGCTTGTAATCGTATTCTTGGAAAGTTTACGCTTCTTCATATCATAATTTGGAAATTTAAAAAAAAAATAAATAAATAAATAGCCGCCTTCTCTGTCGTTAATAGAGAAGCAACGTATGAAACGTTTGCTTAGAAACCTGGGATAGAAAATAAGTCAGTTCACGTATTTCAATTCGCTTTCAATTTCGATTTTTTTCGTTTTTCGAAGAATTTATTTCAGAGCTCTTTAGATCGAAAAAAATTTGACAAAATGGTTAAAAAGAAAAATACGACTTTATTATGTTTATAAATAAATGTAATATTTAATCTCATAGCGCGCTGGGCGCCTAATTCTGTAATGCTAATCGTTTCGTAAAATTTATTTTTTAATTTAAAAAAAAATGCAGGCACTTCATGGAATTGAAATATGTACATAACAAATTTAAATAGTGAAACTGAAAAAATATTTGCATAGCGATTTTTTAATGTAAGGAATTTGAATGTTGTGCATGAGGGATTGTCGACTTTTTTTCGGAATATTTGAACGTGTACTTTTTTTTTTTTTGTTTTATCTAAAACATCGCGGAAGATTTATACTCTGTACATATTTTTTTTTTAACTTGTTTTTCTGGTATGTTGCTTCACAATATTCATTCGAGATTTTAAAAATAAATACTGTTTACCTATTTAAAAGTACGTGGGCTGATTATATAAAAAAAGGAAGATAAGGGAAAATAGCAGGAAAAAAAAATACTAAAAATTAATAACCAAGGAAATGAAAATGCAAAACTCCAAATATGTAAATATTATAACTGATATTTCCATGTGATTCCTTCATTTTTATATCTAAAAAAAAGGAGGTCTATCAATTTTGTTTTTTAGTTTTATTATCATCCACCAAACATTGGTTTCTATTTTTAAAATTTTCTGCTTATTTTAAAAATTTATATGTGCAATTTTTGTCGGTAATAATAATTACTGAACTGCTGGCAGTTCTTATGTGAAAAAAAAAATTATTCTAATTTTTTATTTTTTACATTTTCTTCGTTTTTTTATTTTTACAAATATAATAAAAAAAAATATTTTAAGAAGCGGCGAGTTTGCTTTTAAAATAATTATTTTTTTGATGAATTTTAAAAGCAAATTTTCTTATTGATTAACTATAGATAATCATTACATATAAATAATTATATGTATGTAAATAGGGTGTATTTTTTCATGCGAGATTTTGAATTTTGATTTTAAAAAAAATTCAAAGCCTAATCATATTTTTTGTCGAAGTTTTCATGAAATGCGAAAGGCATCCAAGGTCGTTTTTTTTCGTAAAAAGAAAAATTTTAATTGCATTTTATTAAATTTTCAAAATTTTCATGGAGGAGAAGTGCTTGCTGAAGTACCGTATGAGCAATTTACGTCCTTTAAAGCTATTGAAAATGTGTAAAAATTCAAAAATTGTCTGCACCAATTTTCCATCGGTAGTTAAAATTGTTCCATTCTGAAAATACACATAGTTTCGTATTAGAAAAATTGAGCAGGAAGTTAAGAGCGCCACGGAAAATCCCACAGCTGAGGGTTTCATCATAATTGCCTCCGCTAAATCTAACCCTTCTTTACCTTCATGAAGATCGGTTAAGTTCAGGCTTGGTCACGATATTAGAGTGACAAACCAAACTTTTACTCATTTAATTGTACTGTCTTCCTTTTCTTTCTTCCGTCAATAAATCCAAAGAAAAAAAAAATGATTGAGCTAAAACCAGCTTTAAACTCTACTGGTAGCTAAAGCAACTAAATTTATTCTATTTTTATCTTTTCCTAAAGGTTGTGCTACTTTTTTTAACTTTTAATAAAAAAAAATGAACATGGATGCCTACAATTCAATTTCACGTCATTAGTTTTTATTTGATTTCGATTTTGATTTTACTCATATCAGTATAGACCTCCTGTTGTATTAGATTTTTTTTTTTTTTAATTTTAATTTTAAATTCAAACAAAAAAAAAGGTTTATGTAAATTTTGTTATTATATTATTTTTACTATAATTATCGTCATAAATATCATCACATCACCACATTACGATTTATTATTATTATTTAGTAGGGTTATTGTGTAAAATCGTTGTTGTCCTATCTGTTAAATTTAGGATTTGAATAATATTTGTTCGCTCCTTAGTGGATTTTAACCATTTCAGACAATCAAAAAAAAAAAATGAATTAGTATAATTTTTTTTTTTTTTGCTCGGGTCTTTTTTTTTTAAGCTTTCCGTTGTTGAATGCGCTCATGTTTCATTCTTTCGACTTCCTCTTTTTTTTTTTCAACCGTTTATGCTTTTTTTAGTACTATTATGTAAAGAAAAAAATACTCCTTGAAACAAACAGATATCTTCCTTATTTCGGTCATTCCAAAAAATAATGAAAGCAGTTGGATAATGGGAAGTTTAAAACTATAAAATAATCGAATCCCAAATAAAGAAATTTTCGTTCATGATAAATAAAATAAAGTATAAAAACAATGTAAATTTAATAAAAATATTTATTAAAAAGAAATTTATTTGTCGTTTGCTGCAAAGTGAAAGTAAACTCGAAATTTAAAAAAAAAAATAAAATAAAATAAATCAAGATAGTTGTTAATAAAAATAAAAACTTAAAAATAATTATAACGAATAGTATATTGTTGTCTCTATTAGGCTATTTATAAATAATTGAAATTTACAAAAAAAAATGGAAAAGACGGTGAATTTTGTTAAATAATAAAAAAAAAATAGGTGGCTTGTGTAAAGGCGTGTATGTCGTTAATTGATTAGGCGTTAGATAAACTCCCCAGGTAACCCAGCTCTGAAACCTTTCATTATATTGATCTCTTGTAAATGCTTAATCGATTTTTGACGCTTAAGCGGAGAGTAATTTTTCGAGAAATGATCCCGGGCGTTTTGAAATCGATATAGTATGAATGTAAAAAAAAAAAAAAAAAATCTTTCTTTTTTTTTGGAGTTCTTTATTCTGACTCGAATTCTATATAAGTATTGTAAATTGAAATGTTAGGAAAAATTGTGGGCGTTTATATGGCTGTTCTCGGCTTTACAAATAAAATGACTTGTTGGTTGCTAGTTTGAGAGAAAGTATTTAGAACTAAAATGGGATATTTCGATGTTTATTAAGCATTTTTGAAAATTTAAAACAACCGGAATTAATGTTGCAGACACGAAATTGCAAATTTTACAAGTGCAAACTTATAAAGGATGTGCACATGGAAGCTTTCAGCTGAATCTCTGGTTTACTCGTAATTAGTTAAATTTAAATTAAAATTGTAATTCGCATCATTAATTAAGGTTGTAACTTCATATCGCGTCTGGTCTGGTGCCACGTCACATTTAACAAGTCCGTACAAGTTGATGTGAAAATTTACGTTTGTCGGTCCGGATACGACATTGATAATCAAAAACATAACCTCATTCGCTGGGATCCTCCACCACCACCACTTTTGAGTCACGTGATCTACTTACCAAGCTCCGAAAATTTTTTATCTATTCTTTGGAAAATATACAAAAAATAGAAATGAACAATTAATTTAAAGAACTAAAATGAGCATTCGGACTACAACCAATAAGACTTCTCAAAAAGACCTGTGTTTCAAGTAGATTGATTAATTAAAGCCCAAGAGTTACCGAGTATATAGACCGTATGCACGGAGGGATAAGAGTACCTTTTTAACGAGATCCCGTCAGTCCAGTTCAATAATATCATCCGCCATATTGTGGAGTAAATAATTTTATTTAAATTACTCCACAATATAGGGCATTTCCATGTTACGTCATCAGATTTCTTAAAACCTATTATTAGCTTATGAAGCTAAAAATTGGGACCCAGAGAATTTCTGGCGGACAGTACATAAGCTAAACATTAACAGGTCACGTGATTGGAAATGCTCTATGGCGACCTTTCAATTAATCACGTGGTCAACCCCCTACTTCCATTATTTCCCCTCCGTGCATACGGTCTACCTTTTTCCTTTTTTGTCTTCTGCTGCTTATTTTTGCGATGGAAAATAATGAGAGAAGTTGTGAGTTAGCAGAAGAAAGAAATTGGGAAGAAGCATTACTTTTGATTTAGCATTGTGAATGAAGCATCACTTCAAATTTTAGCAATTGATAAATAAAAGAAGCTTGAAAAAAATATTCAACAAACTCGTAGGTACGTGTCGGGATTTTTTTCTTTTTTTAAATTATCCAATTTTAATTGTAAAGCCAGTTGACATATTCAGCCTCCTTTTTTCCTTGTTAATAGATGCGAGCCAAAGTTCAAGTTATAAATACTAAAACTAATTTTCTGTATATTATTCCAATTTATAAAAACATATAAAAAGAGAAAAAAAAAAATTTGATCGTTTGGATGAGAGTAGAGGCCTTACTTTAAATTCTTTGTATTATCATTATTATTATTATTTGATTCTTTATTAATTTGTGATATTTTCCTAGCTTTAGTCAAGTAAATTATTTTACTTTTTTGAAAAGTCACCTTGTTCATAAAAATCTTCAGCTTGAAGTATTTTTTTTATTTTTATTTCTTAATAAAAACAATGCAATGAGCGGTTGATCATTCACAGGCAGTTATTTAACTTAATTTACTATACTCGCTAATGCTAAATTCTGTGCGACTGACAGATTTTTGTCAGTGTAAATAAAAGAAACGAGTTTGTTTACAATTAAACTGGACTAACAAGTCTTGAACGTACAAAAAAATAGGGGCTTTCCAGTTGTTTCGTAAAAAATATATGTTTAGCTTATGAACAAACTGTTATAAGCGATCTGGAAGGAAAGCATAGGAATTTTTTTTCGAAGTCAACAGGATATCGATGCCGCGTGTTAAGTAGTTTTGTGCCAAAAATTCATCTTCTATTTAAAAATAAGAATTAAAAAAAGAAAAACTGCCCTGAAAAGGGGAATCGACCTATCGCGCATCTCTGGGATGGCCATGTTTGTTTACGTTTAGCTTATATAAACAAATATGGCCAACCCAGACATGTGCGATAGATCGATTCCCCTTTTCAGGGCAGAGAAGACGATAATCAAATTTGTTTCTGCTTCCGATTTTCATTCATGTTTTTCGAGCCGTGCAACGGTAAAAAAATGATTTATATGCATGAGTACGTATCAGTGAAATCTAAGCGGTCATTGATCCATTAGTTAAACATAAGCGGCAAAAATCGTGGCAGTTGAATGGTCTGTAAAATGATTGCGTTTTACAAAAATTAACACTTTCATAGTACTAATATCGGAATCGGTTATCATCCTTCCGTTCATAAGCTAAACAAAAGCTTCAAGCTTTAACTGTAAAGTACCTAATTCTGTACCTCATTGGCAAAACGCCGAATTTGAAAAATCCAAGATGGCAGCTATACTTTGCTTTTCTATAACAAACGGTTGGTCTTTTGCTTTCAAATTCGACGTTTCGGTTCTGAATATAGAATTTTTCCTCAGACCGCTGCTTGTCCTTCGGTAATTTCGTCAACGATGAAATCACTTAATTAACATTACTTAATTTGATTCCTGGAAGACAAGCAGCGCCTTGTAAATGAGATATTATTACGCGATACTCGTAAATCTGAACTTTTCATTTTTCGTTTTCATGACAATGACGAGGACAAACAAAGCAAATTACGATATGCGCGCAAAGACTGCTTATTTTAATATTTTTGGAAATACTTTTTAACAATTTTTTTTTCTTGGGAAGCCAGACTGTTCATTTATTTATTTGGGGCACAATTTATTTTCTTTGCATATCTCTTTTTATTATTTTAATGATTTTATTAACAACGAAATTCGACGAAAAAAAAAATATTTTTTTAAAAACAAAAATGCTTATGCCGAGTGTTATTAAAATGTTTTTGTGCCAAAAATTCGGCTTCTATTTTTTAAAAAAACCTAACGATACTGTAATCTAACTAATTTTTAAATAGAAAATTGTAATGAAAAATGATCTCTACGTCTGTTTTTCATATAAGAGATTTAATTTTTTCTCAGGTCTTGCAAACATAGAAAATTTTTTTTTTTTTAATTGAGCTAAGTTTTGCTTTTTTAGGCTAATTTTGCTCAAAGCTTTTTCTGTGTATACGATTTTGAACAAAAAATAAATTAATCATAAACTACAAAGTTTTTTACTGCTAAAAACACAATCTTTTTTTTAACGCCGCTTTTTTTTTGACAAATATATCGCTCAAAACAAAACACAAAATTTTAAAGTTTAAAAAATAAACAGAAAATTTCAATTGAATAATGCCAAATATGTTTTTCTGGCTTTCATTGCTACTGTTGTTGCGGCAGTTCACAATTTTTTAAAAATCATGAAACCAAATTATAAATTTACTTCTCTATTTTTGTGCCATTAATTTTATTTTCTCGATTCTCTTCTCAATACTCATTTCTGTAACGAACGCATAGTAACAAATTTTAATTTTACAAAAATAAGCGCTCAAATCAAAAAAAAAAAAAAAAAAAAAAAAAATTGAATTTCCCTTTTTACTTATATTTTCCGTTTCTTATTATATTTTTTCTTTTGAAAGTTGGGGAAAAATTTGGAGAAAATTTTATATAAAAAAAATGTATAGACAGTATGTTTCTTAAGATAGAAAGTTGCAATTATTTTTTTGTTGTTGTTGTTATTGTTAGAGGAGCTTTCACTTAAAAAAAATATGAAAAAAAAAAATACTTTTCAATTTTTTTATTATTTTGTAAAGATGAAAAGCCTGAGTAGATCTGTTGTATATTATACTATATTGTAAATCACAAAAATTTTTATATCAGTGTTGTATGTTTTCCGGTGTACAGGATTTTAAAAAAAATGAAAAAGAAAAAAAAAGGATGATACTGGTTTGTATAATTTTAGTGGTGAATTATTTGATTTTCAATTAAATATCAGTGTAAAGTTTTTTTTTTTTTTTCAACTGAGTTAGAAAATGATTATTTTTTTTCCTCTTAAATTTGTTTCAACTCATAAATGCTTGATTTTAATAACGGGTAATTAATTGAAGCAAATAATTTACTCTCTAATACCTTAACTTGTTACCTTGGATAATCCTTACTATCTTATAAAAAGAAAAAAAAAATACCAGTGAATTAAGCAATAATTTTCAGACTATTTTATTTTTTATTTTCTCCTCTCATCTTTATTTTCCAAATAAAATTTGAATTAAAAAGTTTGAAAAGAATTGAACTTTCTAGTGTGCACATTCACCTGACTTTATTCCTCTGCCTTAAAAAAATGACTTGAGTGACAATAACCGAAAAAGACATTGTGATATATACAACAGGATATTAATCTGGAGATTCCGGTTATCGGTCTAAAATCGGATTATCATAATTCTGTGGTTTTTTAGATGCCAGGAAATTTCGAAGGAGCTATGGTGGATTTCATGCATAAAAAATGTTTAAGTTAAAGTTCAAGAAATTCTACGAAATTCCACGAGATTTTTAACTATTAAAAAAGTCAGGCAGTGACTGAAAATATTGGAGACTAAAAGGAATCAGATGCGAAGTCATTTTAGCGCTTAGAGTAAATTTAGAATTTTTTAGATACATGGAAATTTTTCCCGCCTTTACATAACCTAATCTGTCGGTATTTGAGAAGTCTTACTTCCAATCATTAACACTATAATACTTGAAGACCAAGACTTTTTTCAGAACCCCTATGAAGTCAAGATATCGTGACTCAATACTATATTGTTCTAGTTACACTTCCCAGGTTGACACTACTAATACCCTGTACTTAGATTATGAAAAACGCGTGTCAACCTGGGAAGTGTAACTAGAACAACATTATATTGGCACTATGTCCACAGCCCGACCCAGTGAGATAAAAAAATTAAAATGGTATAGAAATTTTGTACCCATTTTGTACCGAAATGTACCAGAAAAAAAAAATTTTGTACCGGCACGGTTTTCCGGGAAAATCAAATCATCGTGGGTGGTACCATGGACATGCTTTTCCACCCACATTGCGAAAACCGAACTTGAACAATTGTACCAGATGCAACTCATTTTGTACCGAAATGTACCACCGAAAAAAAATTTTGTACCATTACGGTTTCCCGGAAAATGAAGATTTCTGTGGGTGGATCCAGGGACACATTACAGCCCACTACCAGGTATCAAAATTTCAATCATTTCATTTGAGAGTATTCGTTTTGTACCGAATTGTACCACAAAACAAAAATTTTGTACCCGACCCTATTCCGGGAAAAATGAGCTTTTAGAAAATTAAAGAAATTCACAATTTTGGGTTGTTCTGGGGACATGGTTCCAAATTTTCAAAACTTTGTAAATTTTCCGATCGGGTTGTATTGTACTAATTTTGTACCGAATCGTACCAGCCTCACTTTTTTTTGTACCTTTTCGGGAAACCCGGAAAATTCATTTTTCCCGTCCGACATAGAATAATTTCAATTCTGGCTGTTATGAAAAAGCCCAATTTTAAATTTTCTAATTTTTTTTTTCCATCCATTCCAAAAATGTTAAGTAAGTGAGCGAATTTTTTTTGGACAATATCTACTTTAAAAAATCGTGACTCCATAAACTTAGTATATAAAATATTTAATTAGTCCGAAATAATGAATTATATAATTAATTAACGATGAAATCGACGCGCAGCGATATCTAACGGTATTTATTCGTACACGTACGACGTTTGAACCTAATCATCGCCTTGATAATGTTGCGTCGCTTCTTGCTTATTCTTAGCTGACGGAGCGGCATCGTTTCCGTTTCCTTGATAGGATATTTATTTTTTTAATTAATAAATATCGGGTATTTGTTTTGATTTAGAAGAAAGAACATGACGGCTAACAATTCAACAATTATTCTCAGTTTTTGAAGAAAATCCTCATTTTTCCGGACTTGAAAAAAATAACGGTAACACTTCGATATAAAGCAATGCACTCGGATTATTTTTTCACGGCACCTCAGATAAAAGTTCAATCGATTTGAGCGATGAAAATGCAGCACTTGATCCAATTATAACACGTGGTTTGATATTTTTAGTTATGCTGGAAATTATAAAATGCTCTGAAAAAATATTTGTAAAATTTATGACTGTTAAGTTGGTACTAACTGTAAAACTGAGAAATATACGTCTATGATACAGACAAGTACGAGTCTATTTTTTTATTTTAACAGGTTATGGGCTATATAAGTCAAATTACACGGCTTAAACATGAATAAATATGAAGAAATTAAACACGGAAACGTAAACCGATATAATTTAAATGGATTTAACGGTAAATAAGTGAATAACACGGAAAAAAAGCAACGTGCATAGCGGGCGTGTGAAAAAATAAAAATGGCGTCGTCATCAGTGGTGTTAGAGGACTCAACCTCAAAAATTATTAAGCTTAAAACAGCTGAGGATTATCATCTTTGGAAATACTTAATGAGAACGCATTTCGAAGCTTTCGAGCAAGTGAAAATAGTGGACGGGATAACTAGAGAATCCGATTTCGCAGACCCAAAAGGAAAGGCCGCATTTTTACTCCAAGACGCCAAGGCCAGGAAACACATGTTAGAGACTTTAGACCGTTCGCTTTTACCCCATGTATTGAATTGCAAAAATGCCGCTGAGATGTATAAGAAAATATGTGCAATCTTCGATAAGGATAAGACCAATCAAAAATGTTCTCTTTTACAAGATTTCCACTCATTCAAATATGATTCAACAAAAACCATGGCTATTAACATAAGCAATCTTCAGGTGTTGATTCATCGAATACAATCCTTAGGGGAAAACATCAGTGATGACTTGATTATGGCTCGGATACTAGCAGTATTGCCTGAAAGATTTAATCATTTTGTTCCGGCTTGGTATTCCACTCCAACAGCAGAGAAAACATTAGACAACCTTCAAAATCGTTTAATTAATGAGGAAGAACGGATGGAAAAATCAATGGAGCATGCAAAAGACAGAGTAGCATTTAGGACAGCCAGACAACCAAACAATCATCAGAAATGCTTCACATGTAATGCCACAGGACATTTTTCAAAGGATTGTCCGAGAAACAATAATAATGGGAACAAATCAGATAAGTTTAAGAAATTTTCACCATGTGAGTATTGCAATAAGACAAATCATCCTTCTTTTAAATGTTTTAAGAAACCTGATAATGCTAATGATAAAAATAAAAAATTTCCTTTATGTAGAATTTGTAAGAAAAGAAATCATTCCGAAAAAGATTGTAATTTCTTGATCAGCATGAAGTCAAAACTAGTTTTAAAAATAACAAGCAATCAGAAAAATCTGAAGTAACAAAGATCCTGAAAATTCAAACCGAGAAAGAAAATATTCTTATTTAGCTAATAAAGCTTTTTCATGTAATAGTAAAGTTTTGCCTTCATGTAACAAGGAAAGTGAATTCGTACCAGATAGTGGCACAACCACTCATATTACTAAAAATTTAAATTATTAACAAATTTTAAAAAAGAAATAGCCAGTATTGGTGTTGCTAAAGAAGGTGTTGATATGATTTCAGAGGGAACAGGTGATATCATTGCAAACAATTGTATTTTAAGAAATGTTGACTATGTTCCTGAATTAAAAACAAATCTTTTATCGGTAGGTCAGGTTACAGAAAAAAATCATAATGTGATTTTTACTAAAGAAAATGTTTATGTAGCATCAGGGGATGTTGTAATAGAAAACGGTGAAATAATTTTACAGGGAAATAAAAATCCTAGTGGATTGTATACCATCAATCTAATAATGTAAACTCAAAAGAAACCTTTTTAGTTAATAAAAATGAAAATGATGATAGATTAGAATTTGGCATAGGAAATTAGGTCATGCTTCTGTTTCTACTTTAAATAAATTTAAGACTCAGCTTGATATAAACATTGATAAAAATACAGACTTAAACTGTGACATTTGTTGCAAAGCTAAGCAGACTAGGTTACCTTTTTTGACTCAACGGACTAGAGCGACAAGACCGTTAGAAATAGTTCATAGTGACCTTGGAGAAATTGATAAGGGTTTATATACGTTTGATGGTGAACATTATTATTTGACAGTTTTAGATGACTATACTCATTTTTGCATGGTTTATCTTTTGGTAAATAAAGATGATATGAATAATTATTTGAAATCTTATATTTTAGAAGCCCAGGCCAAATGGAATTCAAAATTATCGGTTCTTAGATGCGACAATGGAGGAGAGTATATCTCAAATGATTTAAAAGGATTCTGCAAAGAGAATGGAACTTTTCTCGATTATACGGTACCATATACACCGCAGTTAAATGGAGCTGCAGAGAGACTTAACAGATCTTTAATGGACAAAATGAGGGCTCTACTTTTCGATTCAAAATTGCCTTCTGAATTTTGGGGAGAAGCATTAGTTACTTCAGCGTACATTTTAAACAGATGTCCGAGTTCTTCGATTGACAATGAATTACCAGCTGAACGTTGGCAACAAAAGGAAGTAGATTTTGGTAGAATGCAAATTTTTGGCAGTCGTGTCATGGCCAAGGAATTGACATATTTAAAGAAAACGGACTCGCGAAGTAAAGAATATATTTTTATTGGGTATAGCAATAATTCGTATCGAGTGTATGATCCGGATAAAAAGGTATTTAAGCGTGTAAGGGATGTCAAATTTTTAAGTGGTCCAACGAGCATCACAAAGCAACCAAATACTGACAATGAATACGTCAAAACTTCAAAAATTACTCTTGCAAACGGGGTTCAAAACCAAGATACTTCAAGGACTACAGTAAGGGATCTTCAAAACATTGAGGAAGAAAATTCTTCGGTTCATGAGTCAAGCTTAGAAATGTCAGATGTTCAAGGACACGAATTATCCGATGATGAAATAGAAATTAATCGACCACCAGATATTCAGGTTCAACCTCAACAGGATATACAGCGTGCAGATTCAACACGGTATCAACTACGAAACAGACAGAACATACAAGTACCTGAAAGATTAAAGGATTATTGTGAAGTACCAGAATTTTTCAGTGAACGATTGAGGGATTACCAAGATGTCACATCATCTGCCAATACTTCAGTAGATGACTTCGAGCGTCATGCTTTTCTCACCTATAAGCAAGTTCTAGAGCAGGGTGTTTAGACGTAAAGTAATTATTCTACGCGTAGAGTATTTTTAACAAAAAAAGACCGTAAGGACCTTTTACTAAAAAAAAGGTTTTTTTAACAATACATAGAATTATTTGCGTTAAAAAAAGACTTCATAGAAATTTTGGACTTCTGGTCTTTCAATTGTTGAAATTGGGACGTGATTAATTCATTTCAATATGTGCAATATTGAAGTACAGTTCTTTTTCTAGTTTTAAATTTTGAAAAATTTTTGAGATTACAAAATTCGAGAATAATAAAAATAATTTTTTACCTACATTAATTTTTCTTTTGCAGCTATCAAATGTCGAATATTTGGATTTTGCAGCGTTTTTAACTCTGTGGTTAAAATATTTGATAACGTGCATAAGCTAAATATACTTTAAACGTAGAGTCCCTACGTAGAACTATATGCAGGAAAAAAAGGTAATTTTAAGTTGGCAGTAGAGTATTTCGTCATTTCAAATCTAAACACCCTGTTCTAGAGGCACCGGATAGTATGCAATGGCAAGAAGCAATCGAGGAAGAAAAAAGATCCTTAGAAAAAAACAACACTTGGACATTGGTTGACAGGAATGAAGCCAGAGGTCAGAAAATTCTTACAAGTAGATGGTTATTTAAAATCAAAGATGATGGCAAACACAAAGCAAGACTTGTAGTCAGAGGATGCGAACAAACAGACTCAGAAGATTTGCTCACATATAGTCCAGTAGTAAATAATACATCGTTAAGATTACTTTTCGCAATAGCTGCTACGAAAGGATTTAAAATTCGAACCTTTGATGTCAAAACTGCATTTTTGTACGGACAACTAAAGGAAGATGTTTACATGTACATTCCGCAAGGGTTTACAAATGTGGAAGGAAAAATTTGCAAATTAAACAAGGCTCTTTATGGACTCAAACAAGCACCTTTATGCTGGAATCAAACAGTAAGGGAAGCTTTAAAACGAAGGGGTTTAAACCAACTAACTTCAGATCCATGTATTTTTCGAAATAATGATTATAATTTATTCATTGGAATGTATGTTGATGATGGGAAAATGGCTGGTTCTAACGAAAACCAAATGGACTATTTAATGACTGATCTTAAAAAGGAATTTGAAATGACAGAAAATCTAAATCCAACAACTTTTGTAGGGATCCAGTTTCAGCAGATTGATAACGGACTTAGAATTCACCAAACTGAATACGCAGTTAAAGTTTTAGGAAGATTCAACATGAGCGAATCAAATCCGACGAAAACTCCGCTAGTCAAAGAAGAGATTTCGGAACATGCCAAGAAGAGTAAGGACAAAAGTTCTCCGCTAGTCAAAGAAAAAATACTGGAACATGCCAAAGAGAATAAGGCTAAAAATTTTCCATTCAGGGAGGCAGTGGGAAGTCTGCTTCATTTAAGCACAAAAACGAGACCAGACTTAGCGTTTGCTGTAGGGTATGAGAGTCGGTATCTTGACAACTTTAAGGATAAAAACGTTCAACAAGTGAAAACAACTCTAAGGTATTTAAATGGAACTCGAAATACGGAATTTCATATTTCAGATCCGAAGATATTAAATTTGAAGCGTTTACTGATTCAGATTATGCAGGCTGTGAGGAGGATCGGAAAAGCACAACAGGATTTATAATTTTATTGAATGGAAGCCCCATTACTTGGGTATCGAGGAAACAACCCATTACTTCGATTTCTTCAGCTGAAGCCGAATATATAAGTGCAGCAGAATGTTGTCAAGAGATGCTTTATCTAAAATATTTAATTTTTGAGTTACTGAAATTACTTTTGATCTTTATATAGACAATACCTCCGCGATTAATTTAACCCAAACCGGTAAAAAGCATCAGCGTACAAAACATATTGATGTGAGGTATCACTTTTTGCACGAAAAGTATCTTGAAGGGTTATTTCAAGTTTATCATATTCCTTCAACTATGCAGTTAGCAGATATTTTTACAAAACCGTTGGGTAGAATATTATTTGAAAAGCACAGGAGTAACATTGTTACCTAAAACTTCTAAAGGTTTCTTTAGGGTATTTTTTTCTTAAATATTTTATATTTTTTTTGCTTTAAACTTCTAGTAAATAAATAAATAAAAAAAAAAAAAAAAAAAAAACAAGAGAAAGTGTGAATGATATGAATGATAGGCCTATTATCAGTATGAGCGATTTTTTATTCTTTGTCTTTACATTTTTATTTTCTTTATGATTCTAAAAAAAAAGAAAAAATAGTTTATGTTAAGTTGGTACTAACTGTAAAACTGAGAAATATACGTCTATGATACAGACAAGTACGAGTCTATTTTTTTATTTTAACAATGACAAAAATAGCCGAAATATGTTTAGTCATACTTTACCGGTTTTATAAATTTTTTGGCTATGCATTAATTGCAATTTTTATGTGATTTACTTATGACTAGGTAAAATATTTTACGTTTTAGATTTGTCTGTTACTTAATACATTATTTCTTTATCGTTTATATCGTTATGACTTAGTAAAAAATTTTACGCTCGAGTGATTAGTTTTACTGCACGCATAATTTTTTTATTTCACTCATTACATCATTATTTTACAAATGCATTGTAAAAAATTATAAGTCAAAAGCTACGATAATATGTTGGAATTAGTCCACATAAAATTCATCTCATTTTTCTTTCTTTTGCCTTCTCGGGCAAAGCAGAAATCGTTTAGAGGACCGTTTCAAATAATTATTTACAAGCATTTTTTATTCAATTTTTTATAATTTTGTGATAACCCTAGTCCAATTCAATAAAAAATTTTACGCTTAACTAATTTGTATTATTTAATATTTACTAGAAATATTCTAATGTCGGACGAGAAAAACGAATTTTCCGGGTTTCCCGAATAGGTGAACACAAAAAAAAGTGAGGCTGGTACGATTCGGTACAAAATTAGTACAATACAACCCGATCGGAAAATTTACAAAGTTTTGAAAATTTGGAACCATGTCCCCAGAACAACCCAAAATTGTGAATTTCTTTAATTTTCTAAAAGCTCATTTTTCCCGGAATAGGGTCGGGTACAAAATTTTTGTTTTGTGGTACAATTCGGTACGAAACGAATACTCTCAAATGAAATGATTGAAATTTTGATACCTGGTAGTGGGCTGTAATGTGTCCCTGGATCCACCCACAGAAATCTTCATTTTCCGGGAAACCGTAATGGTACAAAATTTTTTTTCGGTGGTACATTTCGGTACAAAATGAGTTGCATCTGGTACAATTGTTCAAGTTCGGTTTTCGCAATGTGGGTGGAAAAGCATGTCCATGGTACCACCCACGATGATTTGATTTTCCCGGAAAACCGTGCCGGTACAAAATTTTTTTTTTCTGGTACATTTCGGTACAAAATGGGTACAAAATTTCTATACCATTTTAATTTTTTTATCTCACTGGGTCGGGCTGTGGACATAGTGCCCATTATATTGATCCCACGATATTTTGAGCTACCTGGCGTATAACAGCTATACAGCTATAGCCATACGAGTTTTTAGCAACACGGTCACGTTTAAATACATGGCTTCCTTTTTGCTTTAGTTATTGGCCTATATAATTTGAGACGCAATATTTATTTCAATAAACCTTAAAATGGATAAGATGACGGAATCGCGTTCCTACAAAGTAAGGGGTCTGCCAGTTGTAACTGATACATTACGATCGTAAGGTATGAGTTTTAAATCGAATCAAGTTTTTAAAGATGACTTTAATTTTTTAAGGTGAGGTACAGAGATTGGAACTGGAAACTTTTACTGCAAACAACTATACTGCAAAACTGGATTCTTAACACGAAGAAGTGGAAAAGATTGAACGAAAATCCAATAACATGGGGGTATCGGAGAAAAGACAGAATAATCGTTTTTGGAGAGATTTCATGCTGAAGCAGTTGTAGGGAATCATCTTTTAGCTAGTGTAAATGACAATACCATTTCCAAGATACCAACATGCCGCCTCCCCCCCTCCCCCAAAAAAATAATATATGGAGACATTTTTACGTATTTTGAAATGAAGTGTGTGTTATTCGGTATAATTAGGGTTGCCAACGTCCTATATTTTAACCCTTTGTCCTATGCCCTAGGCTACTTGAATATAGGACGCGAAAAATACTATATTTTCTACAAAGGCAAAATTTCAATTTTTTGAATCAATTTTTATTATTATTTTTAGTGATATTGAACCTGAAAAAAAATTTAAATAGGCCTACTTTTGTATTTGTATCTGGATTATTTTGAACCATTTAACTATTTTTAACTATTTTGGAATAATTTTAGCGCTTTGATCAACTAAAATGTTAAGCTTTGAGATTTTTTTCTTTTCTTTGGAGCTTTTTAGCTGAATTCAATTGTTCAATTTCTTTGTTTTTGCTAGCTTATGATTTTCAGTGTTCGAAAAACCAAATAATTTCAGATATTTTGGTTATCTTATTTAAAATAATTGTTTAAAAAATTTTGCAGTAATACATGTAAGTGTAAAATATTAGGCTGTTTTAAAGTACAGTTTGACCGTCCTATAATTGTCCTATTATTTAAGGGTCAGTGTCCTATAAAATGCTATATATTTTTTTAAAATTATTCCAAATACTATATTTTAAAATGTCAGAGTTGGCAACCCTAGAATACACTGTAAAGGTCCAAGGGAAAAGATTTTTAAGACGCGAGATCTTGTACTAGCGGACATATTTAAGACTACTAATAGATGTTTTAAGACTAATTAGAGGACTTACAAGCCCATGATTAATATTAGACTAATTAGAGCTCTTTTTCGGTTTGTGCCTAAGTCTGCTAATCTAGCAGACTAGCTCCTTTCCTTCTCTAGGAGAGACGTAATGACTGAGATTTTGAAGATTTCGTACGTCTTCTTAAATGTTTTAGATAATTTCTATTGCACTGTAATTGATGTTGCAGTCGTAACTATTTATACAATTTTTTAAAATTAGATTAGAGATAGCATGACCTATTATATTTTTCTTGCAAAAGTTTTCTTATTACCTGAAAAAAATAAACAATTTTTTTTTCGGTACCTAAATAAAACATGGAAAAAATTATTTAATCGCAATGAATTTTATACTATTATAATTTTTAATGAAAACAAGCAAAAGACAAAACAAAGATTATTACAAACATTTTTGAGAGTCTGAAAAGTAGTTATACAGTTACACAAAAAAAGTTATCAGTTAAATGAATAAAACTGTAGGACCTTAATTGTTAATCATCACTACAACTAATTACTTGAAAACAATCAATGTAAACAATTTTGAATCACAAAATGAACTTAACTATGCACCAAAAACATGTTTTTAGAAAACTTCAATTTTCTAATCTTAAAGAATATTGTTTTAAAAAATTAAACACAAAACATTTAAAAAAGTGGTTATTAACTTCTAAAAAAAATTATCGAGTTCTCCTTTTTTTGGCTGACGGTACGCTATCAGGCTCCACCAAAGTACTTTGAGCAATCGCCTTTTTAGCCTCCTTTAATTTTTGGATTACACTTTTTCGATCTTGAAGCAATTGCGGAAGTTTGGTGACCGTCAATTTGAACGGAGATCCAGTTCGAATTGTTTCAAGTTTTATAGGCAAATATTCAGCAAATGGATTAAGGTAACCGTAGGTATGAGCTCGGGTTCGTTTTTCCGCTGGAATAATTACTTTCATTGATGTTTTCGATGCAAAGAACTTTTGCACTTGACTGCAATATTTACAGTTGCAAGGATGATCAATAGACAAAGAGCAATCTTTTGGATTTTTTAATTTTTCCAATTCTGCTTGAACCTTGGCTACGGCAAGATTTTTAAATTCCGTATAGGTAGTAATTTTATCCCCCAAAACTTGTTGAATCTTGACTAAAAAATCCGCAAGAAATGATGGTATGATATCGGGATTAGATATAATGCGATTAAAAATTTTTTGCTCAATGGCAGTGTTTCCTAGTTCGCCACAAATTTTCAAAAAAGAACATATTTCATTAATATTGTTTTCATTTAGTTCAGCATAAACATATTTTTCTTGCTTTAAGATTTTTTCCATTAGAAACTTTGCGGCTTGACATGATAAATATTCTGCGATTCCCAAATCCTTGTCTTCATTTGCCACATAATTTGACAAAAAAGGAAGTAAGTACTTTAACAAAACTTCCGCTTTCTGAGTCGGCTCCCATTTGTTCATAAGACTTTTCCAAGTTTCAAGATCACAATTATTTGCTATCCAAGTTACGACCTTTTCGTTTTTGGCCGAATCTAAAACTTCTGAAGGTTTTAATTTTGACAAAATTTTGGAGGTCGTTTCTTTGTCATTAAGGTAAATCATAACGTCTACTGCCATCTTTTTGACACTTTCATCATCCCAAAACTTAGATGAAAAGAGTTTTTCGGAATTATTTTTTATTTTTTTAAGCAGAGTTCTTTGCTTACCAGGCTCAGCAGTTAACAGATGCAAAGCATGAAACTCTTTTTTAAATCCGGCAACAAATGCCCATGTATCTCTCCACAACACAACAGCAGATCGATGATACCATTCTTCAATGGTTATACCTTCATTCCCCAAGTATCCCCCTAATTCTGATTTATAAGGATCAAACTTTTCCTTTGTGTCCTTCATGAAGCAAATTTCGTCTTCAGAAACAGAAATTTTCTCAGAATCAAAGCCAATGTTATTTTCATCAATCCAGAAATAAAGTTCTATCTCTTCCTCCAGCAAAGTTGAATCCTCTTCAGGCCATGTCTCATAAAAATCAGCAAGAGCCAAGCAAGGAGGGTACCCTTCCAGTTTTCCTACTGCCATAAGAGCCTCTGCACAAATTCGATCTGACCCCTTTAACGTATACCACCTTAAACTATTTTCTGTGTATTCATGGTCCAAAAGATAAACTAACTTATCGGAATTGCTTTCTTCAAAATAACTGTTTACTGCATCTTTTAAGCTCTCGTCAGCAGTCAGACCTCTCATTGGACCTGATTTTAGCTCGACATTGTAAGTTATAGCAAGTCTATAGCCTTCATCAACTTCTTTTACTTCATGGAAACAGTCGGAGTAAAATGTAATAGATTTGATAATTTTATTGTTCAATGAGCCAAAAAATCTGTGTTTCAAACTGTGGTGTTCAATTATCAAATCTCCACCTTTGTGAGGTGATGGCAAAACCATGACAAGAGTTGCTATCATGTTTGGAACTTTCTCAGAGTCTTGATGCCTTTTGAAAAACTGCCCTGGTCCATAGATAAGCATATTATACAGGTGAAGTTCCAAGTTAGTGTGTTCTTCTATTTTTAGTTCTTGTCCAATGAGTTGCAAAAAGTTATCTAAAGCTTGCTTATTGATATCCACTTTGAGCTTTTCAGCAGGTATCATTTGAGTATCTCTATAGCTAATATCCAAAACTGTTTCTGTTCCTTTGCCAAACTTAGCCTTTTCTGACATGTCCATCAATTTTTTAATAACATTTTCTTTGATTGGAAATTTAAGTTGACCAATATTATTGACTGAAACTTTAACATCTTTAGCTGAAAATGTGTTTTCTGCACAAAAGAAGCCTTCAGATTTTGTATCACTATTTTTTGAAGAATTTGAATCTGCATCTGATCTATCGTTTATTATATCCTCCAATGCTTCAATCACAACATCCAAACTCATGTTGAATCTGAAAAATTTCAAAGTTTATTGTAATAACAAAACTGATGAAAATTTCTAGGTAACTCAAAGATTCATATTTATTATGGCATAGAGAGCTCAACTAAATGAACAATAGATCTCAATTTTTTTTAAAAATGTCTACATACTTATATAGAAGTTCTTCCTTTCCATCAAATGTTAAAACCGACAGATTAATTAATTCTTTTCCATCCCTTCTTATTCAGTGGTTTGCTAAATTGTACCATAAATGATGTACAATCAATATGTTTTAAATAAAATTTTATTCTTTAACGAATAAACCGAATGTATTTACATATCATCGTAACTTGTGTGTTTACGTGATCCATTCGCCATTACAAAAGACGGTGCTAAATCTACAGTGTTTTTTTTTTGGTGATGTTGTGCTTAGCTTACAAGAAAAAAACACCGTATACGGTGTTTTTTTCTTGTAAGCTTGTAAGGTCAGGGGTTTACGTAAACCCCTGACCTTTCTAGTCTAGTGCCACGTCCATAAGACAACACATGCCAGCCAGCCGCCTAGCTGCAGAAAAAACAAAAGAAAAAGGCTCGAAAAGAAAATTTTATTTGCAGTGGCTATATGTATGCAGTACCAATTCAAATTTTTTTTTGTTTTGGATCTAGCCCTCGCCATTTTACCATTCAATTCCAAAGGTATAAAACGTCAACTCAACCCCCCCAACCCTCTAGTAGTAGACCATTCTACTGCCACGATCGATATTTCCGCTTATTTTTAACTTATGGGTCGGTAGACGCTTAGATTTCAGCTGATGCTTATACTTTAAACTCTGACAAGGAGCGAGTTTATTTGTGGTGAATGTATTTTATTTGTTGTGGTTTAGTGTCAAAGATAAAAGCTGAGCTGTCACCTGTATCAAAATATATTGTGCCACATCGATTTCGACTGTTGTTGATTACATTTATTATTCGTCTTGGCATCCAATTTTGTCTCAATTTGTCTCACCGTTGTGAATAGATATTAATATGGTAAATATTGTAGAACAAGTCACGAAAATTGATTTAAATCTTAGGCAACCATTTTTTCGTATTATCTTACGGAAATTCTAGATTTATTTCTTCTCTTTTAGGTTCAAACAATGAATTGCGAAGATATCTTTAAACTAGAGCTTAGACTAGAAAAAATATCTTTGATTACTGTGGCTGGAAAACTTTGGGATCGCCCTGATATACGCGAAGAAATACGAAAATACTTCGTAGACAATGACTGCCCTAATTGCTGGGATAATATCACAAATCATGTTATGCAACATGTAAATTTACTGCCTATTCCTGGTGCTTTGTTGAGTAACATTAAAAATTATGTACCTGTGATCGGAAAAAAGATATGCACTTGGACAGAATATGTAACAAAAAAGTTGGGTTTTCCTTTGAACTATGCAGAAACAATTTATTGGACTTCTGATGGGATGATAAATGAATTAAAAATTGTTGATGAATATTGGCTGAAAGAAACAGACTTTGTTGCAAATGACTACCACACTTTTTTAACCAAACCCCTGTTTAGTGTAGCTACGTTGTACGGGAGAGAAAATTTCATCAAAGAAAATGTCAGTGACATGAGGAGAGAGTTAAATGTATTATTGCCAAAGGAGCTAAAGAATGATAATTGGACCATATATGGTATGTTATCTGCTTGGCTAATTTTCCATTTAAGTCCAACCAGAAACGATGCATTGAAAGTTTTAAGGAATTTCAAACAAAGGCCAAATGATCTACCTCCAAAACCATTATTTATGAAATGTGTTAGGTATAATTACAAGTTTGCTGCAAAATATTTTTGGGATAAATTGACAATAAATGAGAAGCAGGCCTCTATTATGGAAACTGCAGAAGAGAGTCTTGATGATATTGGATATGTCAGAGCAAATCAAATAGAGATTCTAATCTTCCAGTTAAGAGAAATGTCAGTTATGGAAACTACCGATTTTCTGTCACAATACTTTGCATCTTTTTTTGAATATTGCTTGACGATATGGCCATATCAAGAAGTATGCATCAATCTTTTAGACCAGAACTGGGTATATGATCCAAATGATATAAAGGAATTATTAAAATTCTGCATAAAATGTCTTTTATGTTACCCGAAAAGAAAAGAGGTGAGGGATAAACAAATTTATCGGATTGTTTTTCAAAAATTATTAGAGAGAACATCGAAAGAAACAAAGCTGAAATATTTCGTAAAGGGAAATTGCAAAAAGTTTTGCTTTCGATATAATTATTTTGACCTTGTTGCATTGAGTTTGATTTTAAGGGACCCTGATTTGAAAGAACACAAGAATAAAATTTTGACAGATTGTGATGACATTTTTAAAAATGCTATTTTAAATGAAAGATACAAAGATTTGAATTTATTTTTGAATAATGCTTTCTATTATGATGAAGAGAAGAAATTATTTAAACAAAAATTCAATTTCTTAACTTTTTTTTTAAGTTCTGGAAAATTTGAATCCGCTGAAAATCATTTAATCTGGCTTTATGATTCTGAAAATGACAGATTGGCTGCTAAAGAGCAAATTGATTCTTTGGAAATTGCAAAGAATTTTGTTAAAATGTATAGACTTGATTTAGCTGATAAATTTTTACTGTGGATATTCAAGACAGAAGAAGAAAGAAAACATTTTAAAAAAGTTTTGAGGAAATCCAATAAATTCCTCCGAGATGAAATTTATAAGATTTGGTGCTCAAAAAAATTGGGTTTTGAAGAGAAATGTTCCCAACTGTTGGATTGGTTTTTCGGCGCGACATTAGCAGGACGTCAAATCATACAATTCAGGAGAACCAAATTAATTGAAAATGAAAAGTTCATATTAAGATATTGGAGACTTATGCCTCAAGGCAGGTCATTAACTAACATTGAATCTTTTTTGACATTTTGTTTGCAGTCACTAGAAGATGTTAAGGAAATAAAAACAAGGCTCGCTAATAATATTTGTTGGTGGATTGATAGTTTTATGTTGAGTGACAGAAAGTTCATAGATGCTCTGCTTGACTGGATTGGTAAAGATAATGATTTGAAGAAAGCCATTGTGAAGTATATGGTTTCTCCAGCAGGGGCTTTACTCTGTGTTAACTTTTGCACTAAATATTTTAATTCTCAAAGCGCCATGTTAGATTTTTTAAATTCTTGGTGGTTTGATAAATCACTTACTGGGATTAATATTTCTGAAATGAAAACGAATTTGGCACCCTTTGATAGCACCGTTGCAACAGAGGATTTGAAAAAATTTATATTAACAATGTTAGCTAAAAGAAAAAAGGGCAAAACTATTAAACTGAGGGACTTGCCAAAAAATATGGATAAATTGAATTGTAATGGCTCTGATAAAAGCACTGACTGTTATGAAGCATCAGATTATACAGATGATGAGGACGACAATAGCAGCGATTCCTCAAGAGGTGGTGAAAACGAATATATTGAAGACACCAGTGAGAATGACGAAGAGTCTGAAATAATTACTGTGGAAGAAGGGGAAATATTAACTTTACCATTCTTGAAACGAGAATTAAGACATAAAATAATTGTCAAGTAAATTTTAAATTTTTTTTATTTTTTTTTGAAATCTTACTTATTATTAATTGTATGTTTCTTTTAAAATTTATTCGCTCTGTAAAATAATTGATGTAAGGTCCAGAATGTTAATAGTAAATTTTTTTAAAATATCTTTTTTATTTTTATTTTGTTTTATTTTTATTTGTTTATTTATTTATTTATTTTTTTTTTTTTTTTTGGCTTACAGCTACCTACTTTTCATATTTTCCGTAGCTTTTCTGGAGTTTAGTCCTAAATTACCCTTGCATAGGGCATATAGCTTTTACTTTTTCAAAATATTGTTTTTTTTTGATAAAAATAGAATTTAAGACTAACTTGGACAAAGAAAAATTACTTCCGTAACGGCGACTAAGGTTTTTTTATTATCAGATCATGGGCAAATTGAATCATATCGATTCACTGGATTTTAAATGCGGAAAAACGTTTATTTTAACTTTTAATTTTAAAGTTTTGCGTGGACTTACCGAAGTTTTCAAACAAAAAGGGAGCGAAAAATTTTGCTTGCATCAGCGCAACCAAGCGGCAGTCTGCAGTACCAATTCTGCTCCCACGACATGTTAGTAAACAGGAAATGAGAAAAAAAACGTTAACGTTTATGAAATTTCAGTTTTATTTTTTTACATAGTTAAATTATTAAGTGATGGCTTTTTCACCGTTTGAGAAAAGCTACAATTCGTTAAATCGAAGTAGGTCTTCATCCTGCTCGTCACCGAAAACAAACCGAATATTTTATCAGGAGGTTTATTCCAATGGAAACGATACTCTCATCCGGTCTTTCAGTTGTGATCACTTTGTTGACAGAAACGATGACGGTCATACGTTTCAGGCCATCAAATATCAAGTATCTAATTTTATAACTCCTAGGAAACAAATAAAAAAGGAAGCCGATCAGACTTGGAGCCTACCAAAGACTTTAGCCATTGATTATCCAAGTCCGAAGTTGAAATCAAAAGCAAGGCTTTCCTTGCATTATCCTGATGATAAACAGAAATTAACGGAAGCTAATGGTGTATCTTTTCAGGAAAAATCAGATTCAAATAATTCAAGAATAAAATTGAAAATGAATTTTTTAATTGCAAGTTTAAAATACATTTTAGTTCCTTTATTAGTTTTGTACGTGGCAAATGTGATTTGGAATCAGAGACAATGTCATCAATCTTGGGATGAAACAGAACTGAGCAATAAATTGGGCAAGTCGGTGTTTGGACAAGACCAAGCTATTTCCAGTTTACTAAGTCTCATGAATGACTTTAACAAAAATGAAAATTCATTTGCGTTGATGTTTACTGGGGATGTTGGAGTTGGTAAAACCTACACTGCATCGATAATCAATCAGAATTTACCATGGGCTTCTAGCAATGTTTTAAGTTTCACAAATCTTGTTAATTACATGGGAGAAAATAATGTGAAAGAAAAATTATCAACCTGTGGTGCAAACCTTGTGATTATTGATGACATTTCTCTCTTGGATAGTACAAGAGCTATTATGTTTACAAAAAAAATTTTAGATGGTGTTATTGAGAATCAAAGAGTGCTAGTGATCTTAATTTTTAGAATCCAAAATAAAGAACAAGAAAACTTAGTTCTTTCACAATTACAAACATCTAACATCAGATTTTATCATGTACCTTTTAGGAATTTAAACAAGGACGATATATTTCAGTGTTTCAATACTGAGATTAAACGTCTTCAGGTTGAGGTGCCAGAAAAAAAACTGGTAAAGCTGGTGGAGGAACAGATGCTATATATTGATATTTTAAGGGGACCCCCAGGTTGTAAAGGGGTGTCTGATCAGATCTCAAAATTTTACTTGAAGCCCTAAAAAAAAGTCTTACCATATATTTGTCAACAAATTTATTTACATAAAGACTGAAAATAGTATATTATATTTAAGATTTCTCATAACCCACAGAAACAGGTTTGCTCAAGTATATTTTTAAAATTTTTTTTAATGTCAATTTATAATTGCAAGACTTTTATCATGTTAATTTACTTTGTGGTAATTTTGAAAATTATAATACATTTTTTCAATTAATTATTTATTCTTTTTTTTTTTAAAGTTTGCAACACACAATCACGGTAACAATAATTGAGATCTTCCCTCTTTAAATTTTATGCTGTGCTTAGTAGCACAATGACAATTACAATAAAACAAAAACATTGCAACCTGTTTTAGAAGAAAACAGGTAAAAAAGCTGAGCACAACAACTTACAAAAAAACAAATGAGGTAATCGTAAATCTAAATTTTAATCTACTTCTAATTTTCTGAAACTACCGCATAATCCGGATCCGTAAGTCCCGGTGTCCATTTTACAAAACATACCATGTTTTAAAGCTGAAATTGCCCCTTCTCTTGCTTCATTACTGTAGTATTCAAGTCTAACTTTCATTTGATCATGGGAGAGGAGAACATCTCTGTTCATTAGCAACTGCTGCCTTGTAAAATCTGAAACAAATAGTAATTTGATGTAAAAATGTTTTTTTTTCAAAATTCTCATTTTAAGTTCTTGTTACCTATCATTTCAGACATTGGTATCACTCCTCCATATTCCTTGGGCACAAGTTTCCTGTCAATGTGTTCTAATAACTCATCAATGGATGAGTGAAGCTGAAAATAAATAAAATTTGAATGAATGAAATGGAAAAGAACCGATTTTACGGTTCGTCGTTAATACAGAGCAAAATTAAAATTGATTCCATAGAGGATTATCAAGAAAGATTTTTTAAATCCAGACGGTGCTGTTTAAACTGGTACAGAAATACCTCCAAGTCCTAACATTTTTTTCTTGGGCCATTATTTTTAAAACTGGGAAAAAGTCATAGTAATTTTCAAAGGGAGAAAAGTTGAGTTGGAAATGCAAAATCGTAAATTGGTGTATACAACTTCCATTAGGTGACAGCACGTTTGTCCTCAATTTTTCAACAACTGAAGCAAATTTTATCCTCCATACTTCAGAATAGAAATGAAAAACGAAATTCAGACATAAATAAAATCATAGCCGAAAGGTAACCGAAATCGGAAAGTTTGATATTCACTGTGCGTTTATGAACCGCCGTCGACCGCCATCTTTAATTTTCTAAAGGTTGGTAGTGTTCGTGTTCCGGAAGCCACTGTTGATTTTTGGTAAATTGGTGCATTTACAGACAGAATTTTTAGTGATGAATTTGTTTTAAGGTATACGTTGGATTTATAAAATAGTATTTGTTCGGGACATTGACAGAGTGAATTATTCATTAACGGAGTTGTTGTACTGCGAATAATTAAAAGAACGTAAGTTTTCATTGAATTTTCTTAATCCGCATGCGTTTTGTTTATTCGAACCGACAATATTTTTTGATTATCTCAAGTAGTAGCTTCCTATTATTAATTTCATGCAGAAGATTGAGCAAGGTATGAGTACACGTTTTATTGTTAATAAATCATAGTTTTAAGTATTGAAAACAATTATAGTTGTTAATTAATAAAGCCACCGTGTTAATTACGAAAATGGATGCCCCTTTTCGGTGACTTATTGAACTTCGTCCTGAAAATGTTATAAAACCAATTTGTGAGAATATGGTATGAGTCTTTCCTAATAGTAATTTTATTAATTTTGTAATGAAACAAAATCACAATTTTTGGTAAATGTTTTCCAGAAATTTCGTCTGTAATGTAATCTGTTGATAGACATATGGCGACTCTTTTTGGTTGAAGGTACAAAAATTGGCTACCAGGTAGTTTTCATATTTTCCCTGGGTGAAAGAGGTAGGGTAGCTGTTTTTGTTGAGATAACTTTTTATTCAATGATTCGTTTTAATGATGGCTCATTATCTATTGTTTAATATAATATTAAGTAAAAACAGTCTGTAACGAAAAGCAAGCAATTCCACCTTAAATTATTGCATCTATCTATTGAAGAATGAGCAGGAATGAAATGAATAGTTTACTTTCACTTTTAAATTGTTCCTGGAATCAAATTATTCTTTGCTTTCTGAAATGGACTGCTGATTTTGGTTTAATTGAAACAAGTAGGCATAAGCAAAGTTTTTAAAGGTGCAGAAAAAAATAAGGAAGAAAGTCCTGTATTGTGATGGAATATATTGTAGATTCAATTATAAAATTTTTATCAATAGCTGATGCATAAACAGTGACTGCTAAACTCCAGTTTTGTAGAATAAACAAAAATTCAATGTGTTGTAAAGCATCTGAATGATAATTTTTTTTTTTTTTTTGTTTAGTTATTTTAATGTTTTATGAAAAAAAAATCCTAATTGGCCTATATGAGTAAATTTAAGTATATTCAAAAATACGTAAGATTTATGTTGTTTAAAATCCAACATCTTCAATGTTGTAAAAAATTGAATGTTTTTGTAAGATTTTTAGAACCAGCAAATAAAGCTGATTTGAGCATTGCAATTGTAGCTGATGAAGTTAAATAAAAAATTCAGGAATAAACCAAGCGAAACAGGAAAAAACAACAACGGCGATTTATTTTGATAAAAAGCTTTTAATGCGTAATTCCTGGAAAACATTTGTTTTCATTTTTAAGGATGCCGCTATCTTAAGACCTGCCAACTAACCTAAACCGACATCTTTGTCGGCAGCTTTGCAGTTTAGTTGTTATTCTCTTCAAATTTTGCTTCAGTGCTCAGTTTTTTTTTTTTTTTCTTAATAAATTACCATTTTAAAAATATTCTATGCTCAAAAATTGGAATCTTATTTTTTTTTCGTTTTTACTGAAAATTCACTAATTTCTTATTTGCACGGAAAATTGACAATCGAAACTGTTATTCGCTAAAGTAGTTTTTGTCTCACCTTTATTCGCTTTTTGAATTTATCGGAAACCAACGAAAACCCGAAATCCACTGCGAATTTGAGCGAGGATGGAATATTGAATCCGTGACCTTCTTTATGTCTCATCGGTACCGTTTTTTCTCCATTTTTTACAATCCTACAAGCTTCCCTGGGCGTGAAAAGAGTTAAATACGGAAATCCGACTCCTTTCCCGTCGGCGCAATATACAAAACCCCTGACTTGCGATTCCTCGTCCTCCATCAGAGTTTCAGCTATGATGGCTGCTAATCTGCAAACATCCTCGTTATTGAATTTATAAGGATCGAATTCCCCGACTCTAACGAACAACAGTCTTCTGCCGAGATCATCCCGATTCGGTGATAACATAACTATCCCTCTGCTGATGAGAGTTTCCATTCTTACGCTTTTTACGTCTAAATTGTTAAACGCGATCCCGTAGGACTGCCTTAGGAGTAAATATCTTTCTAGTACTTCCTGAGCTAGAGTGACGTGAAATTTTGTGAATCTTAAAAATCGAAGTAAAAATTTGGAGTCGAGCCGGCAGTTTTCTATTCTCGGGTTTTTCACGATCCAGTTTCTCATTGTTTCCAAAGCTTGACGCCTTGTGAAATCATCTTCCCTGAGTTCTCTTTTGGCTATTTGTTGGGTTTCCAGAGGTAAACTGCAGACGTACTCGTCCGGCTCAGTTAGCCACTTCCTCGTCATTTCCCTGCAAAGAAAAAAAATAAAATAAAATGAAATAAAATAATAGATTACATAATCAGGTGTGTTGAACGTCGAGACTGTAACGGGTGCACGTCGAGACGTGCAGAAACACGTGGGTCGGTAGCTTGCACGTCCAGACATGCAAGCTACCGACCCACCTGACTCTGTAATGTTTTTTTTGTTGCAAATCGAAAACAAAGCTAATAATCGCGATTTTGAAAAAACCCCCTAGGGCGGGAAATTTCATTTTCGACCTATGAATGATGAAAAGAAAATTCAATTGCGTTTTCTTGTTGCATTAACAGACAAAATCAACCTTGTAAGAAAAAACACATGTATATACAATCGGTGACCTTCTAAATCATCTTCCTTTTCGGGAGAAATTAATAGCGATCATGTAACTGAGACATTGTTTTCACATCCCAAGCGCAATAAACTCGTAACAAAGTCAAAAACATCATCTGGGAGCCTTAAAAATTTTTTTTTTATTTGTATTTTTTTGAACTTGGCCTAACAGACGTTGGTTTTCTTTGAGTTGAATTGCACAATTGTTAAAAACAAACATCCCAATGTCTTTGTCTCCTAAGCGAAGCAAAGGAAAAAAAAAAAAGATTCATCATGACTTCTGCATATTAAAAAGTGAAAGTTTACGATCGTTACACTGTCACCGCAGCGGGTCTCAATCAAATGTAATGCCATACGTCTCTTACCCATTGTCAAATTTAACTAGGTTTTTGACCGATTGACCGACCCTTTCAAATTGATTGTTATGTCATTTTTATTTAAAGGGTTTTAATCACATTTTTCTTATTTTATTTCATTTTGTTGATTGATCGAAATCAGGGCATTGTGTTTTTAGGTCTTGTTTTTCCGATCGGGTTGGCACTGGATTCAAATGAATGACCATTTTGAATTGATTGTAGATTAGAATATCGACCAGTCAGGCGCTAATGAATGGGAGAAATATTGCAGAGTTTTGGGCCGAATTTAGTTAATTAATTTTTTTTTCTTCCTTGTGGACATGCGCTTAATCTAAACAGCGCCGGCTTTAGGGCGTCTGACCCGTATCCCTGCACAAGTGCAGGGATTTTTTAAAACGCCAAACTGAAGAAAAATAGGATTAAAAGGGGGGGGGATTCAAAAAAATATTTGAACCGGACCCAAAAAATATCAAGTTCACATTCGGACGAAGTAAATAATTTTATTTACAAAAAGGTTTTTAAATGTTTTTATCTGGTTGAGGACCATTCGAATAATACGTCAGAGGGTCAAGGGGGTGAGGGGGTTTGAATCAGCGATGTTCCCCTTAAGCTAAGTTTTGCCGAAGAGGGGAGGATCAAAAATTGTCCAAAGTACGCTGACGTAATATTTGAATGGTCCCTTAACAAATTCTGGGCAAGTTTTATTTATTTATTTTTTCGGCAATTTAATTTTTCCTTTGTCCTATCGGTTTAAGAGCACTCGTCAATCGATTTTCTGGCAGCAGAAAAATGGTATTTTTCTTTTTCATCAAGAAAAATTAAAACATTTTCAGAAAAATATTTCGAAGGTTTTTTAACTTTTTATTTTTTTTTATAGTGATGGCGATAAATTATCGAGAAATCAATACATCGATATATCGAAAGAAAAATTATCGATATTTTTTTCGATATTGAGGAAATCGATATATCAGTGTATCGATAATTTTTATTTTCGATAATGAGACAATTCAATAAGTTTTAAAATCATTAATTTTCCCTTTTCTGGCGTTGCGACTTTGGCCAATCACCCTGTAATTACTCCTAACCCATGCTTTTCTCTGAAAAATTAAGAAAACTGAAAGCTCTTCCAGATTCACATGCTGTTCTGATGTGGCTAGTTTTGGTCCGCCTGAGGAATTAATCCTCATACTCTCTGATTTTCGAGAGCGTTCCCCTATCCGCCACCTGGGGAGGCGCCCGATGGGGGACTAGCCAAAAACCCCACACGGGTTGGTGGGACAACCCTGTCCCCAGCCACCGAAAAAGATGCCATCCTCCCAACGGCACAAAGTCACCCACCTCGTACGGGTCGACATAAAAATGACGTCCTTTTCATATCGATCCGCACGAGATGGGTGCCGTATGACGTAAGGAGGATTTTATCCCTCTAGATGGCTGACTTAAAACTAATTTAAAACTACCCTAAAAACTAACTTAACTTAAATCTAGACTTAAAACTACTTAAAATACTTAACTTATTTATACTAGTTACTAAGCTTAGCTTAAACTTAAATTAAGGTTGTACAAATGTACAATGTACGGCATTGGACATTCATACAATTTACAATATTAGATATTAGAGACAAGATTGTCTGTACTTTTCGACAATCTTTTGCGCGAAAAATGAACTCGATTCTGTTTTTTTTTTTTTTTTTTTTTTTTATGTCGTTTAACCGCTTTAAAAAAATGTGCTAATCGACAGCTTTTAAAAATTATAGGCTGTCTTTTAAAATCCCGTTTTATTTTATTATTATTATTTTTTTTTTTTTATTAATTAAAAGATGTGAGATAGAAATAGAAATAAGAAAAAGATGAAAAGGTAAAAACTCCATAACCCAATACCGAGTATAAAACACCTATGCCCATGCCCATGACCATGCCCATTACCATACCATGCCTGTACCAAACTCAAACCTCCTTGATGAAGCTTTTGGACTGCGTTGGCGGCTGCGACGACTCCTCTGGCTGCGACGATTCCTTGGCTGCTCCTGTAAAAACAAAAACAAAAAAAAAAGACAATTAAAAAAGGGGAGGGCTTGGAGACCCTCACAATGGAGTTTATCTCCCGCGGTATGATTGTAATAAAAAAATTAATTATTTTAAACTGTAATGTTATTATTGTTATTATTATTACTATTTTTTTTTAAATTAATATTTTGAGATTATAAAAAAAAAAAAAAAAAAAAATGCAAAAATGCAAAAAAATTTCGGATTTCCAGGCGTAAAAGGTTAAGACCTTCCGCACTGGACCGGCCGTCAGGGGAACCATGCCATTAGAGCGAGCCGGGAGCCTATCGGCTTTAACTGTGCATATATGTACAGCTAAGGCTTGCGGTGCGCCAATAACCTCGGACACCCAGTCATCCGAAATGAAACCCTGGAGACTCTCACTATGGAGCTTATCTCCCGCGTAATCCATGATCGAATCGAATAGAAAACACAGCCTAATAAAACTCTGCAGCTCCAAGAGAGGGGCTGACTCCTAACTTAACGTTTCGGGGGAACTTAACACTAACACTTAAAACTAATACCACAAGGCCAGTCGCTGGGTCGATACCTAGGCCTTCTACGATGGGAGACTAAACCTCCTGGTTTATCTCCAAGCCGGGCCGAAAATAATTATTTAAAAAAAAAAAAAATTAAATCCCGTGATTTAAAAAAAAAATAAAATAAAGCCCGCACTAAAAATATTTATAAATAAAAAAAAAAATAAAAAAATTACGATGCGACTCCTCCGAGAGTCAAAACCCGAATGACGCTAGGAACCTGAATCAAGATGGCGCTTGGATACGTCATGCGCAGACAGGCACGCCCTCTGTAATCCAATATGGCGCACCGCAAGCCTTAGCTGTACATATATGCACAGTTAAAGCCGATAGGCTCCCGGCTCGCTCTAATGGCATGGTTCCCCTGACGGCCGGTCCAGTGCGGAAGGTCTTAACCTTTTACGCCTGGAAATCCGAAATTTTTTTGCATTTTTGCATTTTTTTTTTTTTTTTTTTTTATAATCTCAAAATATTAATTTAAAAAAAAATAGTAATAATAATAACAATAATAACATTACAGTTTAAAATAATTAATTTTTTTATTACAATCATACCGCGGGAGATAAACTCCATTGTGAGGGTCTCCAAGCCCTCCCCTTTTTTAATTGTCTTTTTTTTTTGTTTTTGTTTTTACAGGAGCAGCCAAGGAATCGTCGCAGCCAGAGGAGTCGTCGCAGCCGCCAACGCAGTCCAAAAGCTTCATCAAGGAGGTTTGAGTTTGGTACAGGCATGGTATGGTAATGGGCATGGTCATGGGCATGGGCATAGGTGTTTTATACTCGGTATTGGGTTATGGAGTTTTTACCTTTTCATCTTTTTCTTATTTCTATTTCTATCTCACATCTTTTAATTAATAAAAAAAAAAAATAATAATAAAATAAAACGGGATTTTAAAAGACAGCCTATAATTTTTAAAAGCTGTCGATTAGCACATTTTTTTAAAGCGGTTAAACGACATAAAAAAAAAAAAAAAAAAAAACAGAATCGAGTTCATTTTTCGCGCAAAAGATTGTCGAAAAGTACAGACAATCTTGTCTCTAATATCTAATATTGTAAATTGTATGAATGTCCAATGCCGTACATTGTACATTTGTACAACCTTAATTTAAGTTTAAGCTAAGCTTAGTAACTAGTATAATAAGTTAAGTATTTTAAGTAGTTTTAAGTCTAGATTTAAGTTAAGTTAGTTTTTAGGGTAGTTTTAAATTAGTTTTAAGTCAGCCATCTAGAGGGATAAAATCCTCCTTACGTCATACGGCACCCATCTCGTGCGGATCGATATGAAAAGGACGTCATTTTTATGTCGACCCGTACGAGGTGGGTGACTTTGTGCCGTTGGGAGGATGGCATCTTTTTCGGTGGCTGGGGACAGGGTTGTCCCACCAACCCGTGTGGGGTTTTTGGCTAGTCCCCCATCGGGCGCCTCCCCAGGTGGCGGATAGGGGAACGCTCTCGAAAATCAGAGAGTATGAGGATTAATTCCTCAGGCGGACCAAAACTAGCCACATCAGAACAGCATGTGAATCTGGACGAGCTTTCAGTTTTCTTAATTTTTCAGAGAAAAGCATGGGTTAGGGGCCCTAACCAAGGCTGTTAATCAAATCATAATCATAATCATAATCATAATCATAAATAGCGATTAATCGAATATTTCTGACTCCAAAAAAACAAAAACTGAAACCAATCAAAAAAGAAGAGAAATCATTGAATATCCGTAACTGATATTAGAGGTTAAGAAACGGAATTGAAATCAAAATCATAACCGAAATTGAGTTCCAAATAAAAAAATCGAAAATCGAAATTGAAATAAGAATTTGCTAAAAACCGTAATTAAAAATAATTTTTTAAAATACTTTTAATAAAAATCATAATCAAAAACAACTGTAAAAAAAATAATAAACCGAAAATAATTTAAAAATTCTAGGAGTGCGCGGTCTCAAATTTGATCTCAAGTAAAATTGATCTTTGTACTGGGCTTTTAGTTCAGTCAAGTTTTATTTCATTGGCAATTTCTATTTTCATATATTTTTACGCCTTTTTTTAAAGTTTTATTTCGGGCCGACAAGTCATTTACTGCCAGTTGTGAATTTTTTATTTTCCTAAATTTTTTATTCTGAATTAAAAAGAATTAAACAATTTGAATTTTTTTCCCATTTTTTCCCTATGGTGTGCTTCTCCTGGTACTGGCTGTAAAGAAGGGATAATTTTCTCAAAATTTAGAACAAAGAATGGAAAAGAAAACAAAAAATTATAACTAAAAATCGTAATCATAATCGTAATTGAAATTAACAAAAGAGTCAGTGGAAATGGTAACTGAAACTAAAATTAAATTTTTAATGCAACCGAAATCTGAAATCAAGATCGAAAATTTACAAACTGAAAAGCCAATAAACGTAACTGAAATCAAAATCGAATCAATAAACGTAACGAAAATCTGATATGAAAAACCGAAATTAATCGTATATTGAGCAAAGTTAATAATTAAAATCAAAATCGTAATCAGCTGTCAAGATTTTGAGTTCAGTAACCATAAATCAAAATTAAAATTCTTATTTAAAAAAAAATCATAACTGAAATTAATCAAAATTCAAGCGAATTTCGATTAGCAGCCCTGGTAATTAGCAATTTTATAACTCTCTTTTAATTTTTCACAGTTTTTATTGACTTAAGACTCAAGATAAAAGTATCTGGGAATTACTCGTCCGCTATCTTGAATTTCTACTTTAAGGAAATTTTGACCTCTTTTAATTTTTTATTTCAGTTTTTAATTGCTAAAGGAGTAAAGTCGTTACAATTTGCAGACCCGCGCAAGTAATTACAGGCTACCCATTTCCGATCGGAAATTAATACAGGCCAGACCGGATTCGAAACCTGCCAACCTTCCTGACAAATCCTTGCGCATGAGCTTTCGCATATGAGCTTTCAATGATGAGCTTTTCACAGACACCCTTTCAGGCCGACGAGAATTTTCGCCAGCTCACGAACTGTTCAGGAAAAGCGACCAGTTCACGAACTGGTCAGAGAGAGTTCATCAAGGATTGGTCAGGAAGGTTGGCAGGTTCCGAATCCGGTCTGGCCTGTATTGATTTCCGATCGGAAATGGGTAGCCTGTAATTTCTCGCGCGGACTTGCAAATTACAACGACCCAAGGAGTATATTTTCTTAAATTCCTTTCCTTTTTCCATTATGGAATTTTTAAACTAAAAATGATATGATATGAAACAATACGTTGATATATCGATCATTTTTGGCGATATATCGTTATATCGTTATCGGAAATTTCAAATATCGATATATCGACTTATCGATATATTTCAAACTTATCGCCATCACTATTCTAGATTAGAGAGAGAGCCTAGAAGGAGAGAGTCGCAAACTCCAGGTATCGCACCAACAAAGTCTTGTGCTCTAAATAGGAAAACGACCAATCAGATACCAGCTTTGAACAATGCAATCCAATGAAATTGGCGGAAAGCGGAAAACAACCAATCAGAGAGCTCTGATATAGAATGCGTCTCTCTCCTTCTAGGCTCTCTATTCTAGATTAGTCTTCGTTTTTCAGTAAATAAAAAATACGATCTATCTGCCGCCACGACTGATACGTACTCTTAGTGTTTGAAAACGGTGATGCCATTTAGAGACAGAAATCATTGGCTCTCTGTTAAGAGTATGCATCGGTGAAATTTAAGCGTTCATCGATCCATAAGTTAAACATAAGCGGAAAGAATCTATCGTGGGAATAGAATATTCTTCTACCACGCCTGATGCATACTCTTAATTTCACTACATAAGTTAAACATGAAAGTCAATATTTAGCTTATGGTTTTGCCCCGCCCGAAAAGAAATATGGTGATGCGAAAACAAAAATTTCTTGTGACACGACTTAAAAATTATGCGAAAACATAAATATCTTGTCAAGAAACAACCTGTTCGTTGTCATGAAGCATTTTTGTTTTGCTATGAAACATTAAGGTTTTGTTGCAAGACAGAACTTGTTTAAGACATTCCCTTTTTCTGAGTGTTACCCAAACCCCATTGTTCCAAGATATCAGCGACTTGGTGCCTCTGCATGTGGTGAAAACTTCATTAGTTCCTTCACAAAGCCTAAAGAAAAGGCCTTAAATGACCACTTACAGCACGAAGAAGAAAATCACTTGTTTGCTTTGCAGTGAGAAGAACGGAATAACCGCAACCAAAATGTAACAAGTATTTATTTTTGCATGTTAACAGGCACAAAAGTATGGAGGATCTCGTCAGAAAGCAAATAGAGTATTACCTCTCTGAGTATAACCTTAGCAGCGATGTCCATATGACAACAGCAATAAAACAATATGGCGGCTTAACGATCGATTATCTCATGGAATGCAACAGGATAAAACGTTTTGTAAAAAATGACAGGTCTCTTTTGGCGTCCGTCTTACAAAACATCGAATCCAGCGTCTTCGAGGTTGTCGACAGCGGAAATTTGGTACGGCTTCGGCCCAAAACACCGGACAACGTGAAAAAAGAAGAGATTTATCTTAAAACAGTGTACATGAGGGGTTTCCCAACCAATTGCACCGAATTGGAGATCATCGATTGGTGCAGCGTGTTTGGTAATGTAGTTAAAGTGTATCGAAATTTTCCGTCGGAAGCGGAAGAGTTTGATGGTACCGTACTTGTTACCTTCGAAGAGCAAAGCGCGGCAGACATGGCGGTGGTATTGTTGGCAATGCAGAAAGGAAGGTACGACAAGAGAAGTCTTGTTAGAGTGAAATATCCCACATATGATTTAAAAGAAAAAATCATGGCCAGGTTGTTTGATTTAAAATAGATTTTAACTGTATTTGATTTAAACCGTGCATTTTAGCTGTCTGTTTGATTTAAAGTGTCTTTAATGGTCTTATTCAGTGTATGCTTTTTTTTTTTTTAATGTTGAAATCGTGTTAATTTTTTTTAAAGAAATGCAAAAAGTAAGAATTAAGTTGACTAAAAATTTCAAATCTTGTTTGTCGAAGCTTTCGAATTCTTGATCCTTTTTGGTTTAGATTCGAATGCTTTATTTACCCGGAGAGTCTATTACCAAAACTTTGTAACTTTTAAATTTTGGATGTATAAAGGTCAAGCGAAACGTTTACTTTAGTTTGCAATACTACCTACAGATGTCACTGTATGCTTCCAAAGTAGATTTTAACTGTATTAGATTTAAACCGTAATTTTAACTGTCTGTTTGATTTAAATTTTTTTAAACTGTCTTATTCCATGTATGCTTTTTTATGGTGAAATCGTGTTAGTTTGCTTTAAAACAATTTAAAAATAATGAATTTTCTTCTCTTTTATACTTTGAATTTCATTAAACTTAGGTCTCTTTCCCTTATTAAGAGCAAGGGAGGGGGGGTCAATTTCTCCCGAAATTAAAGTGTAGCATAATGAATAAATTTTTTCTGTTCAACTAAAAATTTCACAGTTCCTTTTTGCCGAAGCATTCGAATCCTTGATTTCTTTTATGTTTGTAATGCAATATTAATGAGCTTGCTGTTTGTTAAGAAGGTTCTACAGGAATTTGAAACTCTTAGCTGATCGTTCTTCTGCAGGGCAGAACTTGTTTATATTTTGAAGAAATGTTTTTCTGACTACAAAAGTTTAACTGGAATTGAACAAAATTTTTAAAAGACAAAGAAAAATTTCTTGTAACATTCTCCACATTTGTTACATGAACTATATCCTTATCCCTATGTCATTTACGGTGTTTTTTGTGAGATTTTCTCAAAAAAAGTCCGGTTTACAATTTTTAAAGATTATTTTTGTAAAGAGTTTGAAAACATTTTAATTAAAAATAAAAGCGAATTTTTATGTAACAAAAGTTCTGGAGAATGTTAAGAGGAATATACCCATACTTTTAAAAAAATAATTCGATTCCAATTAAGGAGTGTGTTATTTACACTTGAAATGAAATGTAAGATTTTTTTTGAAATCATGGAAAGTTATTCCGTAAGAACCAAATAAATTTAACTGCGAAGTTCGGGTAAACTTGACAACCTGGTTCCGTGAATATTTCGCTTCAAAAAAAAAAAAAAAAAAAAAACATTATTTTCTTATCGAAGTTTGGAAAAAACATGTTACTTTTTGGAAATGGTTCGGAACATCGTTTGTTTTTGTTTACAAACAAACCAAAATTTTCATTTTCCAAAAGTTGGCAAAGGCCGAAAGGAAGAAACCTTATTGGTCTAAAAGCAGCGAGTTATACCTTTTCAGGAAGTGTAAAGACATTCCTTAAACTTTTGTAGGCGGAAAAACCTTTCTGCAAAAAATAAGCAAAGTTTCGCCCATGTTTAAGTTGCAGGAGAACGATCAATTAAGAATCTCAAATTCATCGGCAGAACATCCTTGAATCAACATAATTCTGTACCTCAGTGCAGAACTGCACCAAGTCCACTCAAGAATTGCAACTTCTTATTTCAAACCTGACTTTACAAAGCATATACAAGCGTTGCCAACTCAAATTAATGTCTTCTGCAAGTTAACTTTTCTGCTGTCAACAAAATAAACTTGCTATCAGAAGGCATAAAATCAGTACTGCCAACCGTTGAGCCTGTATACCTTTTGTAAAGTCGGGTTTGAAATAAGAAGTTGCAGTACTTGGATGGACTTGGTGCCGTTCTGCACTGAGTTACAGAATTGATAAGCTAAATAATTTCTCTATAAAATGTTTTAGTTTTAACTGAAAAATGTTTTACATGTTTAACTTATTACAAGAGTTTTTATGTATTCGAAATCAGGTGAACATAGCTTTTTGGGTGATTTTAATATTTGAAACTGAATTTCTTATCTATGTTTATCTGACTTTGGATCAAAAAGAACGTTGTAAAAATGAAAAAAGAAAGGTAGCTTAGTTCAATTCTGGGGAGAGAAACGTTTGAGGGCTGCGGAATCAGAAGCCTTAAAGACCTTAAAGGGTGCCTTAATAACCTTAAGCTTGGATGTCCAATTCGATGATGGCGACAGAAGGAGCCGATTTTTACTTGGGAAAGTGTTACTGGTTAGTTTTTTTCAATTTTAAATAACGAAAGAAATGGCTGTTTTCTCTAATACTCGATTTACGGGGATAAAATACAAATTTTAGGTATCCCAACAAACCTCTTTGACTTTTTCTTGTATTTTTAGTATAAGTTCCAACTTGTTTCAAGTAAATACAAACCCGGAAATCAAAATCAAAGCTTTTCGATCACAAATATTTTTGGCAATTATTTCGGTTGCATGTACAAACAATTCAGACAAGTTGAAACTTGAAGATTCCAGATTTGACACAGATTGTCAAATTAAGAGCACCTTTCTGTTTTGTTTTGTTTCATTTTCCTCATTCATTTCTTTTCTTGTAATAGTAAAATATTTCTCATATTTTTACAGGGTCTTTTATAGGATCATTAGTCAACATAAGTAAAGTCCTCAAACACACGACATGGAATTGCGAAATCCCTTCAGAATAAACGCTATGAGGTGACCAGCGTGGGTTTCTAACACAACCCTGGCTATTGCAAAATCGATTGCGGTAAGTTATGTTTTAACGTTCAAGCTTTTGACTATGACGAATTATGATATTTTTTCGATACGGTGCATCGATAAATTTTTAGTTGATAATTTGAACGATATTTTTGGAGAAAACCTGTCTTTTTTGGGGGATTATGGAGATTACATTTTTAAAATATGTAAGAAAAAAAAAATAGTTTTTTTTTGGGCCCAAGAACCTTTTTTTTTTTGCGCTTTTCTGAAATATTGGGTTAAATTAATCATTAATTCACTTATCAATAGCTTTTCAATCGATATATCTCCAATCGATTTATCGATAGGTCGATATCTTTTTATACTAATATCGATAACTTTTTTCGATTTATCGGCAACACTATTTATCTATCACAGGCCACTATTGGAAATACATACCTTTGGGACGGTTTTTCCTTGCTTCCTTTGAATTAAAATTTTTATATGCGTGCTCATATCGTTTGTTAGGGATATCGAACTATTCGAAAATACCATTTTTCCAAACATAACCCACGCACCATTTTTTTTCAGTTTGATCTGACTTATGCTCGTGTCGGAAAACACGATGACGTTTTCTTTTTCTTTTTCCCCTGTGTATATTTCTCAAGCGAGCGGAAGAGTGATTGATCTAATGTTAAAATTGAAATTGTTTTTTGGCAAAACTTTTTTCGCACGTGAAAGATTAATCGGTTTAAAATTAACCTGTCTTGTTTGCATGTCACAAATAAATAATTTTCTTCTTTTTAAATTGAACGTTGTAAAAATAATTTGAGAAATCCAGTGTTAATGCCCGAGAAGTCCATCATTTCCTTGAACTGTTTATTGTGTTAATCAAAGCATACCGTCAATGTAATGCTTATTTGCTTAGCGATTTTTATTTATACATTCTTTCCGGTTTAGATTAAAAAAAAAAAAACTTGCGGAATTCCATTCAATATTTTATTAAATTAAAAAAATCAGTTTGGTTTCAAGATTTTTTTTTTTTTTTTAATGAAAAACAAATTTTAAAAAATCGACTGGTGATGCCCTTGAGCCCGACCGATATTTTATTTATCAACCTCATTTATGCTTTCAAGAAAATTCCAGACTATTCCAGACAAACTTGTAAACAAAAATTAAGTTGTCAACACGTCTGTAAGCGCGAGAAGCGAGTAATTCCGTAATTATGTCACAAAAAGATTTGCATAAAGAAAGAAAAAATGTGTTATTATGGCCGTGATGATAAGGCGCACAGTATAAGCTTTGAATAATGTTGTAATAATTGCTCCATTCAAGTTTATTAAAATTTTTAAATCGTATGGGAGATAACGTTTTGACACATTTTCAGATGAGTGTGACATGTACCTATTTATGCATTGGTTTATTCACCATAATACGATTTTCAAAATTTAATTCTTTTCATTTTTGAGTTTTGACTTTTAAAAGTCATTTAAATTTTACCTCCGAAAAAAAATAATTTTTCAACAAAACAATGTCAAAAAAAATTTTTAGTGCCACTTTTTGATGTTTTTTTAAATTTGAATTTTATTTAAAAATGACCCGTTATTATAAATTACTGAATAATTATTAATCTTCAGTGATATTAATCAAAATTTAAAAAAATCGAGAGGTTCAATACTGATTTACTTACATTATATTCAGCAAGGCCTTTCAATTGTACACTGACTTTTTGAAAAAAAGTATTTTCAGAATAGGTTTTCTTTTTTTGAAAATCAACTTCCGCTGTCATTATACAAAAGGATGAAAATTAATCAGCTCGCAACCATTAAAATTTTAATATTTAATGAGCTTTTCCATGTTTTTATGCTCTAGATTTTTTGATGCATGATTTCGGTCACCATTCGCATCGCATTTATTTTACTACCGGGATTATTTCCAAAATAATTATATGTCTGCGTATCTTATATTTCGAACTTCCTGGGTAATGAGGTTTCTGACTTTTAAACGATTTTAACTGCTAAAAGGAATGGAGCCAATAAATCTTACATAAAATAAAATATTAATAAGTTAGTAAAATTTTTGAGACTTTCAAGGATTTTGTAGAATATTTTATATTCATTCCTAACTTATTTACTCTAAAATAATATGGCCAAATTGCCAGCAACTTTGCCGATGAATCGAAAAAAGTTATCGATATTTGTATAAAAAGATATCGGCCTGTTGATATATCGATTATAAAACTATCGATAAGTGAATTATTGATAAATTGAGCCCAATGTTTCAGAAAAGCAAAAAAAAAAAAAAAAAAAAAAAAATGTTCTTGAATTTAGAAAAGAAAATTTCTTGGATTTAGAAAGATTTAGAAAAGATTTGGCATACGACTTTTTTCCTACATATTTTAAAAATTTAGTCTCCGAAATTTCCGAAAAAAGACAGATTTTTTCCGAAAATATCGCACAAATTATCAACTAAAAATTTATCGATATGGTGTATCGATAAAATTTTAAATACCGCAAAAATATCGATAGTTTTTATATCGATTGATCGATATACCGTAGATAAAATATCGGCAACACTAAATTCCCTCCGAATAACAGAGTTAAGATTTTCTAAAATCTTTTTTTTTTTTTTTTTTTTAAATTTTTATAGTCGAATCATCGATATTATATACTGAAAGACCTATATAATTGTTGTCAGTAGTGGCGAATGCAGAATTTTTTTTAGGCCAAGGAGAGGGCATGCAAGCGCCTTTTCGCCCTTGCACTTCGCGTTCTACTTACGAAATGCATTTAAAATAGTTACAATTTTTCATAATTATAACTATCGGATTTTAGACGAAATTCGAAGAATATAATCAAATTTTGCCCCACCTTCGATTCGGTACAGGAAAGATGTAAATCGACAGACCTAGTACTGCTATTCATAATATGGAGGTTCGAAAACCAACTTTTTTGGAATATCAAAACTTCTATATCGGGAAAAGTTTGTTTATAGGTAGAGTATCAACTCTGAATTTTTTCAGATTTTTCGAACGACATCTTCAGGTGTTTTGGCATTGAAATTAGCAAAAAGCCCATATAAGCGCCAAAAATGAAAACTTTTTTTTTGGCATAAAAGACTATAGTTTTCTATCGGAAATTTTGTGTAGATTACGAATTTTGAAGTTCAAAATTAGTTGTGGTGCACTGTTTTCGAGCTATAGGTCGGATTTAAAAGCTCGGAAAACCCTGTTATGGCTTTTTGCCTGTGACTCAAAATCTGTGCTCAAGGCTTGGACTTCAAATCGTAATCTACCCAAAATTTCCGATAGGAACCGATAGTCTTTTATGCCAAAAATAATTTTTCATTTTTAGCCCTTATATGGGCTTTTTGTAAATTTCAATGCCAAATTGACCAGGGGTCTAAAGCCTATGCCGGTGCCGATGCCAGCCGGCTAAAAACACAGGTCGGTGCCGAAGATGGTGCCAGTGCTAGATAATTTATTTAAAACTTGGGTGCCAGCGCCGGTCTTGTAATTATGACCCGATGGCAATGCTGAATATTATTGAGAAAGGCCACGAGGTTTGATCATATTATGCGGCCGATTGTATTAACCGACACTACAATAAGCGGCGGCTACCGACCATAACAATTTTTTTTTCAAGTTTAAAAAAAAAAAAAAAACTGACAAAATTGATGGTGGTGTTGGCACAGATGTTGGAATCGGCTCCGGCACCATCACCAGCGGCAAAAATTTTGCTATTCCGGCTCCGATGCCTGCGTTGGCTCCAACCAATTTTTCCCGGCTTCAGAAACTGACTCCTCAAGATGGCGTTCAAAAAATTTGAAAAAATTCAGAGTTAATACTCTTATCTATAAAGAAACGTTTCCCGGATATAAAAGATTTGAAATTTTAAAAAAGTTGATTTTCGCGATCCTTCCTAATTCATAAGCTAAGCTTAAACAAATACGAAGACTTTTACAGGTGTAAACAACAGTAGACGATTTCGACAGTAACGAATTATGATCCCATAATGCATTGCAAATCGTATCGTCTGACTGGGTACATTCTGATAATGCTTCCCATAAGTTAAATATAGACATGAAGGTTAAAAATGCATTTTGTTCGGTTCCAGGAAAAAATGATGTAGATTTGACTTCGGAACTGTATTTTTATAGAAATAGCTGGCATCAATTATAAGAATTTTCAAAATTAAATGCCTTGAAATAGCTAAAATCACTGGACCGTCTATTCTTAACTTCTAAGCAAACGCGTCGTCTGCTTGTTTGTCTTATTTAGTCCCACAATCCCTTGCTAAACTGAACCGTCGAAACCGTCTATTTGTGGATATACACGCGGTATTCTGGTTTGTAATAAAATGGCTTACATGATTTAAAATCCGATTTTTCTAAATTAAGAAAAACCGGCAAATTACTTAAAAGCACAAACTGATTCAAAATGTTTCTAGTACTAACTTCTTTACTTCAGTTTTTCTATCATTTCATTATTTTCTGTCGTACAAACGACTTTCGTTTTCAACATCAATAATTTATTTGAATGATGTGCAGGTTTTTTTTTCTTGTTTACCTTTTTTTTTTTCCGCGATCTTTTTAAGGGTTCTGTGAACTTTTGCGAAAGACCTTGGAACACATATTTCCCCAGTGAAATTACGTAATGTTTTATTTCATAAGGATTGCATTCTAACATCGTCTGATGACCTTCGGAAAAGATGACTTTGCTAAAAGACAATGATGGTCCCCTTAGGCTATCCCTTTAACAATTGCATCTTGCTTCAGTCTCTTCATTGTTATACCTTTTATGTTAAGAAATAGACCTATGTTTATACTGACTTTTTTATTATGATCGTTCTTCTGAACTGCAATCGACCTGATCTATTTCTAAATCCGTTTTCTTTTTTCCCTTAAGCCTTTATTTTCTTTAATTGGATTGTCGTTTTTTTTTCTGCTTGTTTCAATTTTCTTTTTGAATTTGGTTGGAAATATTGGGAGAGTGTACATGCAAATGACATTTAAGCACAATTTTTTTTTTTTTTAAATATAAAAACCGAACATGACGAACTAACTTATCCCAGCAACCCCTTGGGCTCACAGTTTTTTTGTCTTGAAAGTTGACTAAAAATAAGCGATTCAGTTTATGCCTAACACATTCATCCAAAGGTAGTAAAATACGAAAAAAATTTTCCGGAAATTTTCAAAATTTTTGGCAAAAATCCGTTTTCAGTGAATAGAAAAAAAAATTAATAATTTTTTCAGCAAAATAAAAATTTCCTTACTTCATACCACCGCGCAATTCACTATAAAACATGCGGAAAATACTCACGTGCTTGTTTATCGGTAATCCTTGGTTGAATTCTTTTACAACAACACTGACACGTTCGAGGTTTGATATTGAATTAGCAGAAAGAAAAACGCTGGTCTTTGGTCAATACGAAAAAATCATTCTTTCTCCCACTTTATTTCGCTTGGGTTAGTGTGTGCGCGCGGTATGTTTAACCCAATTACGACACCTATCGTGGCTATCCAGCACACATTTCCTTTTCATCTCCGCGCGTCTGTCTCTTTTCAACGTTGTAAAATGTATTTTTACATCTAATAATGGATAATAATTACACTTACGGTCTTGGATGACTCCTCTGGTAACTTGTATATAGACATTGGTTATTGGTCAATAATCTTTCGGTTAACGTATGTTTCTATTGTTTTGTGCTGGACTCTGAAATTCCATTCCCCTTCCCTCGATGTCGGTACTTTATTGCTTAATGAACCCGGAAAAAAGAAGTTAAAAATGTTTTGATGTTGCAAAACTCGGGATTTTTAATAAGAACAATTAATGAATTGAAAGCTTTATATTTATTGGGAAATCCGTTTTTTGAAAATTTAATTTATAAACTTAATTTGTACTGAAGAAGGGTTCGGGGAGCTTTTATCCTTGGCTTTAAAGGTAGAAGAGAGGAAAACTCAGAAGATTTTTTTTTTTCCTTTCTTATTCTCAGTCTGAATGTCCCAATGTCAAAGATTTAAAAAAAAGCAACTGGTATGGGAGGTATTACCCGCTTTCGGGTGTATTACATGACGATAGGATGCATTCTGGAGTGACTTTTGGCAGGTCTGGATAACTCGGGAGTGCATTTTACCCTCGGTTGTGACTTACAAGCACTGCAGAAAGTGAATCGGGTCTAAGAGAAGGCAAAAATTAAGTAACAGGCATTTTTTTTTCTTTTTTTCAAGTTTTATAATCGCCACATCTTTTTTTCTTCCTCTCTGGATAAAATTGAAATAAAAAATCATATTGGGATATGGGGACATATCCCCACGTAGGACTACGTCTTTGGGGTACTGTCCTAATATTGTTAAATTTAAGCAACGAAACGATGTAAAAATTTTAATGCTTTTTTTTTTTGTCAAAAAATTCAAATTTTTTCATATAAATATAATTTCATTTCCTGGCACGAAAAAAAACTTGTAATTTTTGATAAAAAAGTTCAAAAGTTAAAAAAAATTAGTCAAGATTTAAAAAGAAAAGGTATTTAATTAAACGGCGGAAATTTAAAAAACAAAGTTAAGAGGAGGCTTCAGATATTTATTTAAATATACCAAAATAAATTTCCATGGCTTAGAACTTTTTTTTGGAGATACAAATTAGAAATCTGGCTTTGTAGCGAACTTCATAGTGATACTGGCTTCAAAATTTCAGATTCTCAGGTTGTAAAGAAACTCCTGAAAACGCTTTGGAAAATATATTCCCAACATTTATTTTTTAAAACGTTTTCCGGAGTTTCTTTACAACCTGAGAATCTGAAATTTTGAAAGAAAGATGCCAGTATGAATATAAAGTTCGCTACGAAGCCAGATTTTTAATTTGTATCTCCAAAAAAAAGTTTTAGGCCAGGGAAATTTATTTTGGTATATTTAAATAAATATCTGAAGCCTTCTCTTAAATAAAATTAAAAGAAATTCTTAAGTCCTTACTTTAGCAACTTTAAGTTTCTTGTAAATTTGCAAGAAGATGGACTTTAGGTTCGTGATTTACGGAAAATTTTCTGATAAGAAGTCACATTTTTTCTCAAAAAAAAGAATCGTCGATTTTTTTTCTCTCATGGCAATTCCAGTCTGTTTTTAAGTTGCGCCACTCACCTCCACTCAAAATAAGAATCCTTGAACGACCAAAAAAAGTTTTAAAATATTTTTTGTTTTGTTCTTAATGAACATTTTCATCATTTGCCGGAGTTAAAGATTCCCGATATTTGCAAAAAACAAATTATTAACGAGATTTTTTTTTTTTTAAGTTAAAATTAAATCCTGTTTGTTTGGAATTTCCATAAGTGTAGTGACAAAGTAGACAGGAGGATGGTAGCCAGACAAATCGTAATTATTCAGTAAAAAAAACTCGGAACGGTTTCAATTAGTCCCTATCATTTTTTTAAGCACACACGAAACAATTAAGGATCACATTTCCCTTGGAAAAAAAAATTATTTCGAGTAATGATTATTAGCTTTGAACGTTTTCGTAATTTCGAAAATTGATATGATTTTCGTTAAAATTTAAAAAAAAAAGATGGTTTCTGCCGGACAGAGATTTTCCGTAGAAGTGATAAATGAATTGGAAAACGTAGTGACGGACAAAACCGCCTCCAGTCTGGTTTCCTTGGAATCGAATTACCGTCATGCAAATTGAATCACCGCGGTTAAAGTTTCTTCCAGGAAGGTTTAACTCCTTTCCAAGGAAGAAAAAAGATAATGCCGAGAAATCATTCATGCGAAGAAACTTCTTTTCCATTCAAAATATATTATATATTTTTATATACATAATATAATTATATAAGGACAAATTTTCATAGCGCAAAACTCACGACAGGAAAAATATAACTTTCTCGGGGGGGGGGGGGGGGGGGGGGGGGGGATAAAATATCCTAAATTAGACGTACGTAATATTCGAATGGCCACATGCCGATGCTTTCGACCTATTTTTGAGTTAGATTCGAATTTGGAACCTGATTCTTATTCTATGTAATTGGTTTTAAAGTTGCTCAATTCACTAATGTACCAATTTTCGAGCGAGTGACGACGGAATTCGAGGGTTGGCCTGTACAGAAAACGCAATTGGAATACTCGGCCTGGGTGGTTGAAATTTTTTTCCCAAAAGCTCTAGCTTTCCCGTGTGAAAGCTCGGTGTAACATTATTCATTTGGACTCTTGAGGAATCGAATTCCGTCGTCACTCGCTCGAAAATTCGCTCTCTTCTCGTCGGCCTGTAAGAGTGTCTGTGAAAAGCTCATCAATGAAAGCTCATATGCAAAAACTCATGCGCAAGGATTGGTCAGGAAGGTTGGCAGGTTCCGAATCCGATCTGGCCTGTATTGATTTCCGATCGGGAATGGGTATAGCCTGTAATTACTCGCGCGGACCTGCAAATTATAACGACCCAAAAATGGGTTTCAATTTTTTTTAAAAAAACTGCTTTTTAAGAGAAGGATCGAGATCGGGAAAGGGTTAATCAATATTGGGAGAGGCAAAAGGAAAAAAAAAATTTAAGAAACGTGGCCTAAAATGATTTTTACTGCCCTTTTGCATTGAAAATGAAACGTCATGAGAAATTATTGGGGGGAGGGGGGCAAAATCCAACATTGGAGGAGCAATGGCCCCCCAAACAGGGCCTAGCGACGCCACTGAAGTTAAAATCCAATCAGAAGCACAGACCTAAAACATTTTGTGGATATAACAATGTTGGCGTTTGGACCTGACAATTCGGTAGTTCTAATTGACAGAAAAATCCCCTTAACAAAATATCAGAAGTTGTAGTGCCAATTTGTGTTGAGTCGGCAAAAACTGATCTTGGTTTATTAGAAAATCGCTTTAGCGCATAATGATTGAAGAGTCTTTAATATCTATTTACTAAATAAAACTTGAGTTAATTTTAATTTTTTTAATTTCGCAAGGTTTACTTTACTCCAGCCGAATAAATTTCCAAATTAACCACATAATCTGGCTTGGTTATGTTAAGCTTTCTACTTCAGCCAAAAAAAAAAAAAAAAAAAAAAAAAAAAAAATGTTGATTTGACGGGATTAACCTGCATTCTTTTTTCATCTTAATTAAAAAATGGTTCACCTTTTAATATTTTCGGTCGGGAAAGAATGGTAATTAACTGGGTTATGTTTGAATTTGAGCTCACGCGTAAAATAAAAACTTTTTTTTAAAGAGTGGGTTACTTTTAGAGTGTATTTATGTATTACAACATTTAATACGACATAAAGTGAATGACATGCATTTTTCTATCGTGATTCGCAACGTGGAATATTATCCCATTATAAGAGATGTGGTTTCTCAATATTTTAACACCGTAACATATTAGCTTAATTCACATCATTTTTCATATCTTCATTGACTTCTCTCTACCCGCAGTTATTTCAAAAGCCCGCTGGAAGACTGACCATTTATGATTCATTAATTTTAAATTTTAAACAATCATACATGCTGTATATCAAAAAAGTATTGTTTACCGAAACGAAAATTGCTTTGTTCCAATAACTTTCGGTGGCCCAGATCTAATTTAAAAAAATTTTAGTCACCTCGAGGCTTATTTTTCGAATTTTTTTTTTCAAGAGGCAAATCTTCCGTTTGTGTTAACAAGCTTAACCTTATTTAAACAACACGAATTTACTTAAAAAAAAAAAGTAAATAAAGAAGATAATCGGAATCGATATGGTTATTTAATCGTTATTGTTAAGACGTAGCCGTTTTTATTTAAATTTTATACGTGCCTGACTTTCGCTTAATTTTTTTTTTTAAATACCAGAATAAAAATATGAAGAAAAAAAAAGTGGAATGGATTTGGATTTGGATTCGGGGACTAGAGCATGACATTCACTAATCTATTGATTCGTTTCGGAGTTCCTTAGAAAAGGAGAAAAACTTTATTCCAATTTAAATTCTTAATGTGTTTGGTTGTATAACTATATTGTAGTTATGTATTTTTAATTTTTTTATCCGAATTTTTTTTTTTTTTTTTCATTAAGTCATTCAACGTCAGACAAAATAGTTTTGTCAAGTGAAGCGAATAAGTTTTATGTCATAATTATTTATTGGGCACAAAATAGCCAAGAGACGGATTGTAATTGTTTTTTTTTTCTTTTTGTTTTTCAAAAAATCAGTTTTAATTAAGAACAAAATTTGATGTTTTTTTTAATATCCTTAATTAATTCCGTACTGTCTTTTTTTTAACATTTTGCACTTGCACAAACACACGTTCGGCCGCCAACTCCGTTCGGTAGGCAGAGATGATTCTCAGGACATCTGCCGTAATCGTGCTGACAGATATTGGACACTGTAATAGAAAAAAAATCTGTAAATATGAAATTTGCTCAACTTTTGATACGAACACTTACGTCTTGGGCAAGAGTCTGGTACGGCAACGATACCATATAATTTCGAACTTCCTACGAGCGGTATATTGAGTGGTTTTTCACGAGTTTGCCCTGGTCTGGTCACTCTTTCTATTTTTCGACTGAAAAGGAGAACATTGTTTGTTTTAGGAGAAAAAAAAATTGAAGTGTCCTTTAAAAATGTTTTGATTTTGAGTTCAAAAGCTCTCGTCTATTCACAGTTAAAAAATCTATTCAAATTAATAAGTGCAATTATAGTTGCAAAATTGTGCACTTTAATGAACTTACGTCGTCCAATCGGTCCAATAATAGTGATCTTGTGAAATGGCCAGACCGAATGGATAACTGCAGTTCCTGGACACCGTCCTGTCATACCTGCTACCAATTCCAGTGCATTCTTTAAAAATAAAAAAAATATAAATGACATTTTGAAAGGGAATGTAATGGATTTTAATTGTAATTATTTTATTTGCGTGAATTAGTACCGATTGTTTTTGTTCCAGCATCCGCCCAGCATAATTCGTCTGTATTAAAATCTATGGCGAGGGAATTAGGCAATTGTACCGAAGCTCCAGATATAAAGACGCCTCTTTCCGAGCCGTCCATGTTCGACCATTCAATTTTTGGGGCATCTCGATTCCAATCGGACCAGAAGACTTTTCTGTAATGGAAGAAGACTTAAAGGATCATGCTTGTTGTGGTAAGTTGGCTTATATATATCCTTAAGTGTTCATATCCAATTCAAGAGAAAATTGAAGAAACAACAGATCATTGCTAACTTGCGTGCTGGAATCGAAACAGCGTGCTGCATGCCGAATTAGGAATTGTGTGCCTGTGCCGTAGATTTTCCTTTAAAAAAGTCTAGCATTCTTCTAGCCCAGATTCTGGTTCGGCTTTTTAGAAGTATCTGATAAAGATGCAAAATTGGGACTGCTCATCCTCCCCCCTGAACAATAAATAAACTTATTTCTGGCTTGAGTGTAAGCCATTGCTTTCTGGAGAAAAATCGAGCGTGCTGAGCCCAGATTATTATTAGGCTCGATGAGAGCTATTAGTCCTCGGTATAAAATCGGGAATCTTCCTCCATTTATGGACTAGCTCTAATCGATCGCCCGAAGTCATGGTGTCACGCGCTGCTTTTTTTTGGAGGCGGTTTAGTCTAGAGAATTTTCGCATTGGGATCTCTTGAGATTCGAGCTTCATGTCCCAAAAATTTTTTCTCGAGAATTCTCGGGAATTTCGAGATTCGAGAAATTTTTTCCCCAATTTTTCCCGACTCGAGATTTGAAGAGTTTAACCGAGATTCCCAAATTCCCGAACCTTTAAAATTCCCGAAAAATCCTAACCCTTAGTTGAGGATCCCAAAATAATTTGCCCATCCAGACGTTCTCGTCTATCCGAATAGGAATTCGTGTTAACATGTTCCCCCAGCACGCAAGGCAGAAAACAAATTTGGGGACATGGTTTATCTGAAAGTTCAAAAAAGGCTCAAAATAATGGTCTATGTCCCGGAGCTTGAAAATGTACCGCCGTGAAGCTGGCGGTACTCCGATTTTTCCTAGGGACTTTCTTTGTCATGCTCTAATTGTTCCCTTGAAGCTCTAATTTGGGGACGTGATTTTTCTAAAATCTCAAAAAGAATAGTGTGAACGTTGATGAGGGACATACTTGGAATGAAGACCTTCATTGAAATTACGATCGAATATTGAAAATCATGTTTCCACTATAAAGAAATACTCTCAAATTAATTTTAAATGACGATTCAAAGGATTTAAGAAAAAGAATTTATTGGCGGCACTAATGGACTAAGGTTATTTAAAGATGACTCGAACCCGAACGTCATACAGTCAGAAAACACAAAAAGAAGTTCGATATCCGAAGATGTCTGAACAGCTGATCAAGCTAACTAGCCCAGTAGAAACCATAAGATGTTTTTATCCAAAAACTCGTCAAAAAAATAATTTTTTTATTATAGCCTCTTTGATATTTACCCTCTTGACGGATGAACAGCTATTCCTCTAGGATTTACCAAACCATTATTCACCAGAACTTTTCGTAAATTGCTGTTGTCCAAACTAGCTACTTCAATTGTGTCTTTCGTTGAATCCGTCCAATATATATTTCTCGAGAGCCAGTCAACAGCCAAGCCCTCCACAGAGCCAACATCTAAATAAAAGAAGAGAAACAATGTATTTAATGCAACGCCTTGGAGATAAAGAACGATTGTTGGTAGGTCGTAGAAACATTTTAGAAGTCGCACCTTCTGTCACGAAGTGTTTTATATCCGCTCCTTTAAAATTTGCGCTCTCAATTTTTTTCCCTGCTATATCGCTCCAATACACTCTTCCTTCGGAACAGTCAATATCGATCCCTATAGATTGCTGCAAGGGTTGAATTAAAATCGGTTTTCCAGGATCGCCGCTAGTTGGACGGAAAGGTACCTATAGGATTTTTAAAAAAAATTATGAATTGTGAGGGCTTTAGATTCGAAGTCTGCGCTTACCTTGAGCATAGCGTTTCCTTGATTTAATAACAAGAAATTTCCAGGTTTATCAGTCACCGGTTTGCACAATTGTCCATTTCCTATGTAGCCGTGATTGCACTGGCAAGAATAACCTCCTATTTCTGATGGTAAGCAAGAGGAATGTTCTCCGCATAACGAGGGGTCCTCTAAGCAGGTTAATATAGGTGTGCATGTGAGTCCGTCTCCTTGGTATCCCTACAAAAATTTAGGTTACGATTAGGAAATACGCGGTAGATCGCATGCAGGGAGAGTTCAATAGATGTCGTTTGAACGTCTGTGGGATGTCCTGGATATTTCTTAACGGTCCCCTGACAAAATTTAAAGCATAACTGCAGCCTAAATAAATTCTTATGATAACGCAGGGCATGATAGGCCACCAGTTTCTCCCTCAATACCTTATTAGAACAATCCTGTGCTAGGCAGGTCAACTGAGCTATGTCCATCACAACGGTGCATGGAGATATACTCTTGAACCTTTGCACCTCAAAACCGGTTCAGGCAGTGGCTCAAAAGAGTATACGATTGTGATGGACATAGCTCAGTTGATCTGCCTAGTACAGAATTACTTACCTGTTTACAACGACAGCGATGACCCGCTGCCGCACTGTCGTATCTGCATTCCGCGGTACCAACAGCACAATTATTAAGAACGTTACAACCAATTTGAGTCCTCCTGCATTCTCTCCTTCCATCGCCTTCGTAACCGGGATTGCAAATGCAATCTGCCTCTCCCGTTTCCGGCCTAAGGGCGCATTGTGCATTTTCGTGGCAGTCATCAAATTCGAGACAAGTGGCGCTTCTTGAATCTGAAAAAAAGTAAGTCGGATCACCAGGGGGTGGGGGCCCCGAATAAAATGCAATCAATTTTTTATCTTACCACTATCTAATCCTTCGTCGATGCAAGCTCTTGATATGGGATCTTTAACGTAACCCTTGTGACATACGCAGACGTATTTTTGAGTGCTTTGATCCAAAACGCATTCAGCGTCTCCAACGCAATGGATCGGAGATGAACATTCATCTGAAAAATGTTTTGATATTGGACGGTTTTCAGCTAAATATTGACCTTTGATTCTTTGCTTACCGTCGTCATAAGGCGAATATCCGTCGATAAGAGTGCATTCGTAACCGTCTCCTTGAAATCCTGCATCGCATTCGCAATGGAAGGTATAAGAAGCATCTGGTACACATTGAGCACGCGGGTGGCATCTGTTCAATTCGTTGCAAGGAACTGCAGAAAAAATGAAAGACGTTAAATGTAGGTTTAAGCAAAAATGAACAAAAATGACAACAGTATGATGCCCAACACCCTGAAGAATAGGAACGCTTTTGGTAATGCCCAACACCGATAGCTAAAATCGTTTTAATAATTTTTTTATCATACTTTTAAACCCTGATGGGCCTTTCGTTTCATAATCTTTTTTATCAGCTCCTTCCTTTGGTTCACAAGTGCTAGTCGTAGTATTGAATTTATAACCTTTCGGACAAGAACATTTCCCAGGGAGGAAACATATTGCTTCAGGTCGCTGCAACGATAAATTCTCTGAAATTTAACGATTAGGGAAAGAATCTTTTTTTTAGTTAATAATCTGTAATTTATATGCCAACGTTTTGTGTGCTTTTTAGCTTTGTTTTACTTACTTTCTCGTCGTCCTCCGTCACCATTTTGAGATCCGTCAGGGTATTCTCCTTTTTTAAGACATCTCGATACTGTGTCGTCAATATCATACCCATCAGGACAGTAGCAAACACCGAGGATGCAGCGAGGAATGACTTCGTCGTAGTGAGGGGTTGGTGGCGGAGTAGGCTGTTGATTGTGCGGAGGATAATCTGGGGGTCTTCTTTCGTCAATCGGTGAGCAGTATGTCCCATTCCCTTCGAATCCTTGCTTGCAATAGCACTGAGGAGAGTTTCTGAATCTCTGAACGCAGTCCGCGTTATAGTCGCATCTAATATCTTGGCAGGTTAGATCTCCTGAAAACAAAAGGTGCGAATTGTAATGGAAGAGACCAGCTTTGTAGAGGATAATTCTAAACTGTGCTCTGGTTGTTTGTTAAATCAGCCCCATAGCTAGGGAGCCGGAGACTTTGTTCCTTGAGCCCAGGTCAATGCTTTCTTCACGGAAAAAAAAAGTTCAGTTTTGTTACTCAGGGTTGAGTTGGGTCCCGTGATCTCTGAACATTTCAGTATTATCAACTTAAATGTTTAGATGTCACGGGAACCAACTCAACACTGAGCAACAGGAGCCAAACTTTCTTTTCCGTGTGGGCGAAATAAGCAGTGTTTTGAGAATGAGAGAGTCTAAACCTTTTTCCGGGAGACCTACACAGTAAAAAATTTTATGTTAAAATTGACACAATTGTATGTCCAAATCGGTCTACATAAATATTTTGTTAAGAAAAATAACACAATTGTTTTGTTTAATGTTCTGCGTCCATTAACGATTGTCATTTTTTTGCTGTTTACAAACAAGTTATGTTGATTTTTTAACATAATAACTTAACATAGACTTTATGTAGACCGTTTTTAACATATTTACATAATATTTTTTACTGTGTAGACGCTTCTAAGAGTTAGTTCTGGCCATGATCCTACCCAGATAGCATTTTCCATTCATTGGACATCCTATGGATTGTCTATTAGATATCCACATCAGGATATCCAAATCCATGATATATCAATGGGACGTTCAAAGGACGCCTTTTGGATAAGTGCGGACTATTAAGGTTGGTACTAACTGATTCAATGTACACGTCTAGATACATACAGACACACATACATGTCTACGTTACTTTCTAACAACAGGTTATATGGGCCCAGTAGCTTCCACTGCACTCCCAATGGACGTCCGGTAAATATCAAGGGACTGAGTAGACTTTGCTATCTGGGTATATAACGTTCGTTGTTTCATAATAAATAAAAAATTCAGGGGACATCATGTCACGACCTTCAACAGACGTCTGTGTGACTATGAAATACCCCTTGAAGGATCTCTTCAAGCAGGTTTTTCAGAATACTTACTCTCGCATGTAAATCCGTCCCCGGTGAATCCCGGATTACATTGACAGTAAAAAGATCCTTGATTATTTATGCAAGTGGCATCGTAGCTGCAAGTGTGTGTACCTTGCGAGCATTCGTTATGTCTGCGCAGGATTGTACGTCTCCACTTACGAGGGATTGATAACCGGGATTGCAGACGCATCTAAAAGTATCACCTTCGGCCACGCAGGTGCTATGCCGACCGCATTGATTTTTCCCTTCCCGACACGGATCTTCATCGATGCCGAGCGGAGTTACTTTGTTGTTCATGGCATATCTGATGATATTTTCAGTTTCGTAGCCGATGAAATTTCTGGATACTTTCAACCGGAAGGAATTAACGGGATTGGTGGTGTGCTCGCAGGCGTTGTACTGAATGGTTTGCTCCACGCTGTAGGTGTTGTCCACGCCAGCGTTTTCTAATTGGAAAACCTGGGAGGAGCGGGCTACCAAATGCCCTGGAGCTATCGCCGTGTAATGTTCGTCGTAGTCTTTGATCGTTATTTTACTGCCTAATGGAATGCTTGGTACGTCCCCGTTTAGTTCTCCTATCATCGTCAATTGTTGGAAAACATCGAGACCGGTAAAACGTTGTTTCAGCTTC
>CM075208.1:10658579-10714952 GCA_037577465.1 Liposcelis bostrychophila | reverse complement strand
TTTTATTTATTTATTTATTTATTTATTTATTTATTTATTTATTTATTTATTTGAAGAAGCTAACAGCGGCAAGCCTAAGCAATCTTTGTCAGTTTCAGAAAAAAAAAAGATACAAAAATTAAGATCAAAATAAAAACAAAGATTTAAATAAAATAAAGTAAAATAAATACGATAACAAAAAATAAAAAAATCAAATAAATACAGTAACAAAAAAAAAAAAAAAAAAAAAAAGAAAACACAAAATGAAAAGAATGACCAGAAACAATAAAGATAACACTACTCTCATAGCGAAAGGACGTCGGTTAGGGCTTTTTTGAAAGTACCGAGGGGGGGAAAAATGTCTTAAGTGCAGGTGGCATACATTGACATTATTGATCATGCGAATTAAATTTTTTTTTATATAAAATATTTCGAACATAAGTTGATAACAACTTATTTTTTTTAAGATTTTGCCACTTCGCCAACTGCAACTACCACATAATTTTTTTTGATGATTTTGCCAATTTACCGACTGACTATCCATTTGCGTACTGGAACTACCGCGGGGTGGGGGCGCATGACCCCCTGCTCGCTACGTCCCTGCATTCCCCTGTCCTCATAGATACTCGCCCTAAGTGTTGAAACCTGTAGAGAGCCCCTGCCGATTTCGGGTATAGGCAACCCGTATTAGTTAGCTTATAATACAAAACATTTATTTATTTTTTTTTTATTCATAAAATTGTAGGAAAAAAGGTGTTTCTATATGTTTTCGATGCCGTAGATTTCATTTGATGCCAAAATAATGCAATTCTAAATCGAAAAAGTAATACGGCGCCAAAATTAAAATTTTTTAAAATAAAATTGCTCCGCCATTTTAATTTTTTCAAACATTTGACGAATGGAAGTCCTATTTTTTAGTAATAAAATTTCCTTACTTTTCAAAAAAAACTTTTTTTTTTTTTTTTCTTGGTAAAGTAAAAAATAACGTTGACTTCCCCTTCATTTTATTTCTGGAGTTGATCCAGTTTTTTTTTTTTTTTTTTTCTCATTTGAAATTGTAGGCCGGCAGGCATATTGTCAGCACATTACACTGCAGATTTTCCTATTTTAAAATAATCTAAAATAGCTTTTCTTTTGCCCTAAAGGAACCGGAAACCCCTTGAACCTTCATCCATTTCGCTTATTTTCCATGTCCGTGAATTCTCTGCTAAACGAAAAGAATATCGGTTTTCACTTTATAAAGAACGGAAAAAAAGCACGTTACAAACACATGTGGATGTTTAATAACGTCGTTATTGTTCATTCTTTCTTTTTTTTTTTTCTTTCCAGAATGCCGAAGTAACTGGTTCGGGAAGGGAACATGGAGAAGCTCAAAATGGCGCTGATCTCAGTCATAATATTGATCCTGACTTCACAGAAAGGTAAGATGTCAATTAATTTTTCAACTTCGGGAGTTAGAAGATTTGCGGCTAATCGGTTCAGATGTTTTGGAAGTCTTGTTTGGTGTTTCCTGCTGAGTATGAATATTTTTTTTGGCCGAAGGCATACTTGGATCGTTTGCAATAACTTCGTTAGAAAAATACCAAGGTGCATTTGTTGCCTTCAATAATTCTTTGGATTGGAATATTTCGATAAATGTTTACAGGGTGGAACAAATTATAACATTGGAAAAGTAAACAAACCTTCAATTGTTTTCATGAGCGAAATATTACCTTTTGTTTATTTTTCTAATGCTATAATTTGTTCCAACCTGTATAGACTATTTCGGCAATGACGTTTCATCCCATAATGCATTGCAAATCGTGTCGTCTGACCGAATACCTTCTAATAACGCTTCCCATAAGCTAAGTATAGACATGGAAGTAGAAAATTCATTTTGCTCGTTTCTAGGAAAAAATTATGTAGGTTTGAGTTCGGAATTATTTTTATAGAAATAGCTGGCATTAATAAAATTATGTTATGGATTTCAGGAAAATTGAAAGGTTAAGTAATTCTAACTTGATTACCTAACTAAAGACTGACTATATTGATGAATTTGGACGGTTTCTAATTTCGATATCGAGCTTTCGGTTTACAAAAAGGTTTCGTCCAATAATTATTTTTGTTAATATCTTTTTATTAAGCATTATACTAATTCTGCATTTCCTCGAAAAAAAAGTATAATTCTGTACCTCAGTGCAGAACTGAACCAAGTCCATTCAAGGATTGCAACTTCTTATTTCAAATCCAACTTTACAAAGCATATGCAAGCTTTGCCAACTCAAATTAACGTCTTCTGCGAGTTGACCTTTTTGCTTTCTTATTAAAATAAACTTCATACCTGAAAGCTGAATGCCTGGCTTCTACGGATGATGCCAGGGCAGCATAAACCAAAGAAGCTAGATTTTTAATGATGAGTCCAGGGGTAAACAAACTGCGCTGCTTCGCGATCCTAATGTAATTGCTCAGCATTAGCTTCCCCGTTCAAGAAGTCACATATATCCGTGGTTATCGATGAAAATAGATATTGATACTCATCTTGTCTGAAAGAAAATAATCAATTTAATTTATATTTTGCTTAAAAAATTCTTTTTATAAGCGCTTTCTATTGAATAATCTTAACTCGCAGTTCTGCAAAAATTGGTATAAGTTAGCCAGATGAAGATTTAATTGGGGCGTATTAGGTGGCGGTTCCATGACTACAGTCGAACCGGATAAACTTCCTTGGTTGCTTCCCTCACCCGACTCCTCCTGAACCGCTTTTCTTACCGCTGCAAAAATGAAGACTCCACGGGAAAAATGATCAGATTCCATGTTTTTGTTTTGATTGTTTTGACAAAAGGTAAACATAAGAGCTAAGTGTAAACAAAAAAATGGAATCTGATCATTTTTCCCGTGGAGTCTTCAAATATTGTACCGGTAAATATAAAAAAATATTTTAAAAAATTTGACATTGTCAAATAAACTTACTTATTTTAATTTAAGGTTAAATGAAAAAATTGTAAACAAAACAAACGAAGTTGCTTTCTCATTGTAAAGTCGGATTTGAAATAAGAAGTTTCAATCCTTAAAAGAGACTTTATTCAGTTTTGCACTGAGGTACAGAATTCGTTTTCCCGTTTTTCTCTGTACACTTCTTTTAACAAAATTAAAATTCTTCAAATTCTATTTTATTTCCGCAATTGCAAGTTATCAAAATTCAACTTATATCAAATTACTGGATTTAAGAAAAGGAGGATTTTTCCCTCGTTTTCAATTTCCCGATAAACGAAAAAGTTATTTAACAAAAAAAAAAAAAACTCCCATTGAAATTCACACCCTTTTTATTTTTTAAAAATGCAATTAGATTCTTTTCCGAGAAAATTAATTTTTTTTTGTATTTAGTCGTCTTAAAAAGGGATTAAAGGGGTTAGATAAAAAACACTTCTCCTTGCGAAATGGCTTAAGCATTCCGAGAGAAATACAACAGGGAGACCCTTTGGGGCCTTTTATTAATTAGATGAAAGTCGAAAGAGTAAATTTAAACATGGAAATAGCGTATGGTCTGTGGCTAAGAACCTTTTAAGAATGTTTTGAGCTTGGGTTCAAATCAACATAAACTTTATTCATTTACTTTGGCTAGGAAAATTAGTCCTTTTGCCTTTTTCGGGTGAGGTTCGATTCCTCTCCTATCGATGATGATGCAAGTTTCCACAATGCAATCCTGCAGATGCCTGCTGCATTTTTTTGGTAAATCCCATTTTTTTATCCTCATAATAATATTTGGTTTGTCAAAAAATTACTGCCGAAATGAATTTAAATACTGATTTTATAAATAAAATACTGGCAAAAAAATAAAAAAAATACTGCCTGAATTAATTGATAATACTGACTTTCTACATACAAAAATACTGGAAATTTAAATTAAAAATACTGCTTTTAATATTGAAATACTGGTGCAATAAATTTAAACCGAAAAAAACTAAAAAGGAAAGAGGTTATTTTTAAAAAATTAATAAAATTCTAGAAACCTAAAAATTATTTTTTTTAAATTTTGAATCGCCGGCGCCAGCACCACAATGAAAATAAATCATCTGGCGCCAGCTGTTGCCGGCGATTCACAATTAAAAAAAAAAATAATTTTTAGATTTTAGAATTTTATTAATTTTCTTCCTTTTGGAGCCCTGATTTTCCTTTTCATTTATGTTGCTAAAAAATAAACATAATTAATGAAAGTAGGATCGATAAATCTTTCAGAAACAAATTATTTTTGTTATTTTTAACAAAAAATTTACTTTAAACGGAGACTTCTCATACTCTTGTTGTTTGGATCTCTTTCCTTCCCGTCGGAGTAAATTAAAAATCGATAGGAAAACAATAAACAAGTAGTTGATGGGAGTTGTCGCAGTTTCCATTTTGAGTTTAGCAAGAAAACCACCTCTGGGTATATTTCAAATGTCATTTCGCTGGTGATCTCCGATAAAGCCTTTTCCTAATCGAAACAGGAGGTAAAATACCTTTGGGGAAATAAGTAGGGAAGGGCTTGAACCTTCATGATTTAATTACCCCTGAACCGAATCCCATGTTAAAATGTTATCTCACGTCTTCAGTGTAAATTGACTTACTCCTTCGATTTATAACACTAACCGCAAGTCCAAATCGAATTATTATACGGAGAGGGTTAAAAAAAAAAAAAAAAAAAAAAATCCCCAGCAATATAAAAAACCGGAAAAAATTACGTTTAACCTTAACGATGAATAATAAAAACGAAAGCATTTTAAAATTGCTAAAACGGAAAAAAAAAAAAAAAAATGTCATCTCAATTTCTGCCGTAATTTGTGGTTGACTTGTTTAAAATAGCTTTCAGCGTTGCTTTCCCGATCAAGCATAAATTCGGGTTATGAAGGGTTAATAAGCTTTCCCGTCCGAGCCCTGAGCCATTTTTCCCAACGTCCATAGCAAGTAGGAATTATCTCAAGCGGATTTAGCCGAGGGGAAAAGAAAGATGGTAAACGTAAACAAAACGACCTAAAAACATCTTTCTCTCTCTCTCTCTTTACACAGGCTATCAACTATTCTCTTTGACGAAGATACACCCGGCTTAATTTACCGTAATTATTTCTCTTGAAACGTCCATCGATCGATGTTAGTATCTCCACTAATCGCCCGTCATCTCTGTGAATAGCTTAGGATTAATACAAAATTCAATGAATCCCAGGGGGTGACAACATATGACGTGAAATCCACGTTTGCCAAGTTTCATGATTTATCAGACGGATTTTCGCCGGTTCCCCTTTTAAAAATTTAAGTGCAAAAAGAAGATGGGAAAAAAAAACTTTTGATAAACTAAGTCGGAGATATAAAAATTTTATCGAGAAGAAAAACTGCGTTTGAATGTTAATCACGATGGCTTCTAAAAAGGATTTTTTAGGAGATTAAAGAAACGAAAAGCGTTTTCAGGAAAGTATTAAAAAATTTAGCGATTGAAAACTTTGCTAATCACGAATATGGCTCTAACATTTCCTTTTTAAATTGGAATGTTTGCGGATAAATTTTTTTTTTAAAAACTAGCATTTTTTTTTTTATTCAAAATTGGCAAAGGAATAAGGTAAAGGTAGGGAAGTGTGACCGTCTGAAAAGTGTGACTTTACCATATTAACATGTGTGTAGGAAATCCGTTTTTGTGCGAATAAGTACATCATTATCTAGTGTATACTTTTCGGTTTTTTCGGCTCCTTTTTTGAATTTCCATATTTCGAAGATTTTTCGTAAAATCACTCGTTGGGCCCTCCCTTTTCGAAAGATTTCCACCTTTCTGAGACTTTGGAAAGTACCCGAACCGGTTTTTTGTCAGTGAGGACAAACGCTTTTATAGATAATATTTTACAGATGTTATTGGTATAATATAATAATACATATTAATAATTTTCAATTTCATTTTTACATTTAAAACAAAACCACTTCTTATATTTTAAATTTTTTTTTGTGTTTCGGTCCAAATTAACACAACTTGCATGAAACCAAAACTTGCATTGTTCGCATTGAATCATTAATATATTCCGACAAAAATGAATTTTTAACATGCAAATTTATATGGTTTAAAATGTAGAAGTCACACTTTTCAGACGGTCACACTTCCGTACCTTTACCTTATTGCAAGCAAGTATTTCCCAGTCGTTTATTTTTGCTTAGCATAAACCAAAATTTCTTAAATTCTCTCTCCTATTGTCGGAGCATTTTCCTCCCGTCTCCTAAATATTAATTATTTTTTAGAATAATTCTTCTCTTTTTTACTTTCGCCTGCTCAATCAACAGATAGAACCGTATAAGGTATTTCAAAGCCAACCAAAAATAACGGCTCTTAAGACCCATTTATACAAACAAATAATCAACTGCTTATTTTTTCTTTAAAAAAAAATTGATAGCTGTAAATTAAATTGGCAGATCAAAACTAGCCTTACCTCATTGCCTTATTTTATGAATTTTAGGTCATAAACAATCTGGAGCAAATAACATGCTGAATTCCGTACGTCGGGGGTGAACTAACGCATCTCCACCGTAATATTATAATTGGAGATAGCGTGTTACGACATTTCGTGAAAGTGTCACGTGACCGCAAGTATACGCGAACATGAGCTTGTAAACTTGTAGTCACATGATTTTCACAAGCAGTCAAAACACACTCTCCAATTACATTTATGATAGAGATACGTTAGCTCACCTCCGACGCACGGAATTAAATATGAGCTACAATTAATAAACCTAAGTCTTTACATCCCGAACGTAAAATTATAAATTTAATAAAATCCTTAGTAAACAAAATCGTAGATCAAAAAGCCGGTTAAATTCTTATTGATGCTGTGAATAAACGCCTTAATTCGATTCCGGCGCAATAATTCCCGTTGCTTAAAAACCGTCGTTAATTCTTTTCCAGCCACGGTAATAATTAACCGAAATACGTCTCCCCCCCTCCTTCGTTTTCCTTATTTTTTATCGCTTTTTTTCAAAAATATATTTACTCTCCACGGATGCGTTGTCGGTTTGATATAATCGCATCGTTATATCTTTCCGACTAGAGTGAGCCGCAACCAGCGGCCGTTTCGGAATTTCCATCCTCCTATTTTCTTTGTTTAATTAGCTGCGTTTAACACCGACATTAAACCCGGGTGAATTTTCGAGGTTTAAAGAAGTCAGTTTTGATCACAACTTCGCTTTGCAGGAATAAATTATTTCAAACCCGATCTCGGTTGGCGCATTGGTACCCAAACGAACTCTGACCCTATGAATAAAAAGGTTTAGGTTTGTCTTGTTTAATTGACCTGGACTCCATCTCTCATCATGACGGGACCTATTTATTTGGGGGTCCCTTAATTTGGCGAATTTTGGAATTTGAATGAATATGAGAACATCCATATTATTATGTTATTTTTGTTACATAACTTTACATTTCTACAAAAAAAAAAAAAAGTATAAATTGTGTTCTTTCTTTCTCTGTAAATTTCTTTTAACAAATTTAAATTTCTGTTTTATTTCGGCGATTTGCAAGTTATCAAAACTCAACTTACGTCACTGACATTAAGAAAAAGAGGATTTTCCTTCGTTTCCGAATTCAAATAAACTAAATTTTTTTCCTGATTTTTTACTCAACGGGAAACCGCTCCGATTTGGACTTCCAAGTAGAGATTGCCAATTCGCGACATATTTCCATTCCCGGGAATCGAGAATTCCCGTTTTGATTACCTTTTTCCTTTCTCGGGAATCGAGAAATTGATATTTGTATTCCCTGGAATCCCGGGAAAGCCGGGAATTGATTTAGAAGACGAAAAAAAGGAAAGTAACCCTGATTTCCGTATTTTTTGAGGTTTAATTTCGAAAATAAGCGGAGCTATGTCGAAAGAGATCTTTCCATTTTGTTTAAAGGGCACGCTTTAGACAAAAAAGGGGGAAAAAAAATTCGGATTTTTATAACTTTTTCCAAAAATATTGAAAATTTTGTGTGATAAATGGTCAAACAGTTGATTAAATTCATATTATTCCCGTTCCCGGGAATAGAAAATTCTCAAAGATGAGAAAAATTCCATTCCCGGGAAACGAGATTCTCGAAAATTTTAAAGAAAGGTTCCCGGGAAATTTTTTCGGGAAAAAGTTCATTCCCGGGACCAGTCTATACTTTCGAGGAAAATTCCCGTAAGAAGCAATCTTCTGAAGAAAGATTCTGAAATTTCATTTTTTTCTTTAATTCATCTGCTGTACATTTGACTTTCTTTAGTTCATCTGCTGAATATTTGACTTCATTTTTTAATTCACTGAAATGAATTACGGTTTACTTAAATTTTGGTAATGATTGCTAATTATGCCTTATTGCCTTTTCTAACCCTCCGGAGGAGAGTTTTCTCGTTGGTCGGATGTGACACAGACAACCTTTTTTTCTCTCGGTGATTTATAGGCTTTTTTTTCCTATTATTCATTTTCATTACACTTTAATAGAAGTTAATTTGCGTCATCGGTTATGCTCTATATAACACGGAAATCAAAAAGGGGGAACACACAAAAAAGTTAGAAAATCACCTGGCAGAGGTAATACATTTTGCAGCGGGAGGCAAATGTAATTAGTAGTATTAATTAAAATAGAATAATTTATGTGGCATTTTCTATCTGAACCATTTCCTCGCACATAAATTCCAAAAGTTGGAGAGGCCTCGGGTCCCATGGAACACATATATAATTATTATAATCCTTGGCTTGCTCTAACTCTTTTGTATATTTTATGTTCTTGCAACTAGCTAAGACTTTTCCCCTTCGTACGAGAAGTTAAAACGTGTTTTAAAAAAAAATCCCATTTCAATTACAGTAAGTGACAATTTTTTTTTTTTTTTTTGAGATGTTTAGGTTGCACTGACGTAGGAAGTTTATAACTCTGAAAGATTCGACTGTCATCATTAGTATAGCCCACGAAAAATTAACTTAATTTAAAACAATTAACTGTCGATAGCCGGATTTAATTTCCTTTTTTCGAAGTCATTTTTCCCTCGTTTATGGCCCTTAAGCGTTCATTCGGATGCTAAAAGAAAATGGCATTCGCATAAGTTTGAAAATCTCACACTCGAATTGAGTTTAAAAATTTACGCAGTAAAAAAACCCCGACCAGCTGATCCTTCAGCTCATAAATTTCGTTTACTGCGTTCCCTTCCTTTCCGTTTCCTTTTCTTTTTTCTGTTTGTAAATGTAACTTCTTTTCTGTTTGAGGCTGTGATTCAATCTGGGGTCCAAGAGCAGAGCTGTTAGCACTAATTTATCAATGCAGTTTTCCGATAATTTGATCTAAGGTGAAAACCCATCGGAATTGCGAAATGATTGGTTCAGGAAAGACGTAGGAACAATTGCTGATCACTTAATATGAATGTAAATATAAATTGCCATCTTACTTTTTTTTTTGGGGGGGGGGGGGGGCAAATTCATGCCAAACATGATCAGTAAAAAAATATTTATTCACTTTTCAACATCCGACGGCTTTATTTACCCTCCGACGGACGCTCCACTATGATCATGGCACGCATTATACAGTTCAACGAGGGGACCCAGGTGTTCTTTTCAAATTAAATATCAGCCTAAGATTTAAGTGTTATCATGACAATATTAATATGATATAAATTGTATAATACAATGTTATTGATCAGACATCACAATGATTTAAAATAAAGAATTCGCACTGTAAAAAGGATTATATCATAATGATATTAGAGTGACATTAGTTTTTTGAAAATTAAAAAAAAAAGTCGCCACTGAGACTAGAACCCACTCCGTTTAGATTTCTGTTGTCACAACTTCTTCACCTTACCATCTTCACCACTCCTTAAGTTACAAAAATGGTTGATAATTTGATTATTTAAGCCCACAAACGATGGACTTAGAATTTTTTTGACTGTTTTATTCTTATCACTTTTTCAAGCGGAAGAACAAAAAATTTCAAAAAACGAAGGGCAGAACAGCCAAAGCTCTTGAATCGTAGATTACGATTTTGCCTACATTCTTGTCCCCATTTCAGGTATAAGGTGCGAAAATTCCAAAAAACGTAAAGTATAACTTCTAAAAAAAATTTTCAAAGAAGCTTCACAAAACTTAGTGATGTTACCGCAATATCAGGCTCACTTCAGACCGTTATTATTCTATTTTGTGAAATCTAAATTTTTTTTTTGCAAGTTAAAACATCTATTACTGTCATTATTATATTAAGTGAATATTTGACCAATATTTGTTTAATATAAGTCAACGATCTGACATTGGCTTGATGTTAGTGCTACATAATATTAATATCAGACTGATCACATTTTTTTAGAACACCTGGGGATTTACGTGGATTATATTTACAAACAATGTGGGTTATAGGGCTGTTCGATATTGGGGTATTTGACTTGGTTCCGATCTTAAAATTCGAGCTCGGGTCTAAAACTCTGGTTTGGGTCTAACTCGGGTCTAGATCCGAACTACTCCGGTTCGATTCCGTTCGGGTCGGGTGTTTTCGATTCCTACCTGAAAAAAGTCGATTTTGACTCAAGACCCAATACTACTACCCGTTGTCTTCATTTTTGCGGTATAATGATCATGTCGCCACTGATCCATCCGTAATCGTTTGGCAATATTAATTTTCATCGCTTTTTTTTTTTTTTTTTTTTTTTTTTTTTTTTTTTTTTTTTTTTTTTTTTACGGGAATTAAAATTTTAAACTTTGCATTTAGGGTCATGGCACCGGTAGTGGACCATGTACGAGTAGTGGATCATTCGCTAATCATTGTCGATTTATTTAAAAATGCTAAGTTTTTGACATGTAAAAATCACTTAACATCTAGAAAACTTCATATTGACTTAAAAAAACCGAATATGCAACGATTCCTGGCAATATTTTGTAATGAAAACGAATATTATTACCTGGTAGTTCGAAATTTGACGGAAAGTAACAAGACGGCCATATTTTTCCTGCCCGAATTTAATCGCTTTTATCGTTTTTGAGGCACTAATTTTTCTTTTGGCGACATACAAATTGCAGTTTAAGATGCGGACTATTAGCCTATTTTGTCATTTTATTAACTTTTTACTGTTTTTTATTTTAAATCGTTGATGATCCACCACTGAATCAAAACAAATTCAAAACTCAGTTGTGGACCACGGATTTGTTTGTTTTGATTTACTCTTTTTTTTCCGTGGTTGAATGAAAAAGGTTTGTGGTCTAAAAATCGGTTATGGCGGTTTATTTTTGTTTTCTTCGAATTTGTTATTGTAAAAATGAGCGAAAAAAGGACATCAGTCCAATTAAAGGAAAAACGCATGAAAAAGCAATCAATCTTGTGAAAATTAAAATCTAAAAGCAAATGAAAAACAAATGAGCAAACCTTTTCTGTTTATGTTCATTTCAACCATGAACGGTCCACTACTAATGCATTGCCAGTTTTTCTGTTTATTTTTTCAAATAATTTTTTTTTCTCCTTAAAAATGGATTTTTAAAACTTTGAAAGGGTGAGTAATTTGAGAGCACCTTATTTTCTTGTGATATCAATGCTGTTTTCGATTCTACTTATGTAAATAAGGAGGGAAAATCTAATTTTAAAAAAATTGTTTTGCTTATTTGATCCACTACCGGTACCATGACCCTAGATCTTTAAGAGTTTATTTTGATGGCTTTTTTTGAATGTTTTAATTTTAAAATGAATTTTTTTTTGTTCTGCAGCAGTTTATGGTCGTTATGGCAGAAATGTTATTCAAAATAAACTCTAAAAGATCTAAATGCAAACTTTATAATTTTTACCTTCCTTAAAAAAATCTTTTATTTAAGGTCGGTAGGGGAAAAAATGGCATTTGTTTCAGTTGGTCTGTTTTTGCCTGTACTTGGAGAGCTTGTGACGCAGGTGAAACCCGTAGGGGTGTCACACTCAGAAAACAAAATGACTAATGCGAACGCAAAAACTGCGTTGAGATAAGACATTTTTCGTAAAAAATCGTGCGAAACGAAAGAATGACTTATGAAAAGACATTTCGGTTTGCTTTGGGGGTAAAATGTCTTTCCACGAAACGTTTTAATTTGTTTTGCAACTTGGCGAGGAAGATCGTAATCAAGATGGCGGCTATTGTTATTATTATCATCATCATCATCATGTATTTATTTGAATATTCCCTTCTTAGGTGGATGCCTTTCCGATGGTGAAGCCGTCAAACCATAAAACCATTACGGTAACCCTACACATCTTCGACCAGTCGAAACTTGAAAACTTTTATCTCTGTAATCGGCCTTAAATATTCTCATTTTTTAAGAGTTTTCAACTCAGCCTACTTCCGAAGTAGGGGGAAGACGGTTGCATATAAGCATTTGTCCTGACCACATGACATGCATCGAGCACGAGCACGACCGCGGGACTCGAGTGTGAAAGTCGAGCGCGCTTCGCACTAGGCTACCGGTGCCTCTTGCTAGCAGTATTTTAACAATGAACTTAATAGCGGATCACGTTTCGATTACGCCATCTTGTTTTTTATTAAAGCAAAATAAATGACTTGCCAACTTTATGACTTGCCGCAAGTCCAAAAATATTTTGGCATAAAACAACATACGTAAAAGGAAGTCACTGTTTTACCGGAAGATAGATCATGTCTAGCCGTAAATGTTTTGTTACATTTTCTAAATCCAGAGATCTACAAACGTCTTTATAATAACGACACATGCTTTTATTATTCAAAGTCACGGCGGTCATTCTATTTGTTAAATAAGTTTTTAAAAACCTGAAAAAATAAATATAATAAGATTATGTATTCATAAGTTTTCAGTTTAAATTAAAAATCTTTTTTTATAGTATACATAGTAGACCAATAATTAATACAGAAAATGCAAAATTATAGAATTATTAAAGTTCTTTAGATTCCTAAAATTTGACTTTTTTCCCCGTAAATCGAGTTAAAAACAAAATAGTCATTCCTTCCGGTATTCCGTGAAGCCTCCTCTTAGTCGGAACAAAGCTAAATACTCGAATATCGAACATCGGACAGCCCTAGTTTTTGGATCCTTTTCTTTCTTCACAAATAAGAAAAAATGATTTCAAAGAACCTGAACGATGTTATCAGTTTTTGGGTTTTTACATAAATTTACAGTAATAAGATTAAATTACATCATGTTAGTGAGATGAGCATATGTTTCTTGCTTCCCTGAGTAATTAGTTAATTTGAAATCTAATACTGATAATTGATCGCACAGCCCCGACCTGTAAATGAGAATTTTATCCCCTTTGTTTCGTCTTTCCCATTGTTACAAGTCTGCTTGAACTGAAGGGTAGATGTTTACGTTGTGCCAATTGTTGTTGCTTCTTAGGCGTTGGTTACATTACTCGAACATTTTTGTTCGAAGAGTTTCAAAAATTTTTTCTCGATGAAAGTGTTTACACTTTTCAAACAAAGTTTCGATGATGTTTGATGATGTTCGATGATGTTCGATGATGTTTGATGATGTTTGACGTTATTTTTGGGGTTGTATTATATTTTTTACGTAATGGGAGGGTACATATATCATCGACCGAGTACCCATATTAATTTAAGTCATTTTTTTCCTACACGCGGTAGGAAAAAAAGACTGAAAAAATGTTGGGGGGGGGGGGAAATCCCGATTAATTTTTATTCAGAATCGGAATCGGAATCGAAATCGGAATCTGCTGAATTTCGAACGTTATTATATATATATGTACCCTCCCATTACGTAAAAAATATAATACAACCCCAAAAATAACGTCAAACATCATCAAACATCATCAAACCTCATCGAACATCATCAAACATCATCGAAACTTTGTTTGAAAAGTGTAAACACTTTCATCGAGAAAAAATTTTTGAAACTCTTCGAACAAAAATGTTCGAGTAATGTAACCAACGCCTTAAAAAAGAGCGGTTTTTTTTAAATTTTTCTTCAAAAGGTAAATAAAAACGTTTTTGAAACTGCTCCTTTTCAAGGCAACAAAAAATTTTTGTCCGAAATATCGTGAAAACAGACTGACAATTTTTTAATACTTCGACGGTTTTTTAGTGTTCCGCCTTTTTTTTTTTTTTTTTTTTTTTTTTTTTTTTTTTTGTGAGAGGAGTATAATCAAGTTGTTTCATTTTGTGTTCTGCAGGAATGTTCTGCTCAATGAACTGTTCAACATGCTCAATCCTAAAGCCATGGTCTCCTAAAAAAGGAGACTATGGATTTAGGATGGTTTTTATTTTCCGAAGTTTAGATTTTTGGAGGTGCCACTCCAAAACTTTTTTTTATTTGTATGAGATAAGTTTTCCTGAATTTTCGCAAATTTTTTACTCAACGCGAAAGCGTGCCTCATCGTGCTTTTAGTTCAGTAAAGTCCCATAAGAACCAAAATATTTGTTTTCCCGCCAAGTAAAAAATCTGAAAAAGTTCAGGGAAACTTATCTCGTACAAATAAAAAAATTTTGGGGGGTCTCACCTCCGAAAATCCAAACTTTGCAAATTGAGAACCACCCTAGTGTGGCTTATTTAATTTTATTATAATTGTGCCAGCAGTAAATACTTAAAAAGTTCTGGGAATACCGTTTGCTCGGTATTAAAAAAAAGAAGATGAATTAATTGCAATCCCCAAGTGCTACACCGGATTTGTTGATATAATTACTGCTTAGTCAAATGCAAATCCTCCCTAGTTTTAGATACTTTGAATTCCAGTTTAAACCTTTCAAAAACATGTTGACCACGGCCACTGGCGTTCGCATTATGTAACGGGCTTCAAAGTATTACGGAACACCTCTTGAATTAAATATATGAATTCAAAATGAATATGAAGTTCAGCCTTCTAGCTACGAATCTAATGTAATTTCCATTACGCTTCTCCTTAATTTGAATATCAACCGTGGAAATTCGATTTAACTCTAAATGCCTTTTTTTTTTCCTTTTTTTGTGAAGGTTATATTTTTGAAAATATGTACCGTTTTTGTATTTTCCTTTTTTTTTTTAAATTCGGGAGCATTCTTGTTTAACAATTCATAACGTTTTAAAATATTCTACAGGGATTGAGCTTGAGGTTTATAGAAGGTAATCAAAATTTCATCGAGAATAATTTTTCCCTGCTACAGTTGATTTAAATAATTGACGAAAAGTTTTACATTAGCCAGCTTAACTGCCTCTTAGGAAAAAGATTTTTTTTTCTTTTTTTTAATTTATTAATTTTTTATATGTGGACTGATTTACGTTACGTGGTTTTCCTTTTATTTGTAAAGGAAATGCTCCCGCTTTAGTCTCTTTGCCCTTGCATTATTAATTAAGCTGCAAGGTTTATTGTAAGCAACAGCAATCTGTGTTTTGCTCTCGTGTACCGTTAATATTAGAAAGAAAATCGATCTCTTGTAATCGTTTAAGAGAATTCGAGTGCTGTATCTCTCAATTTTGAAATTTTTTTTTGTTATTCCCCCTTTTTTGGCTTTTTTTGGAACTAGGATTTAATCAATTGTTCGATTTTATGTCAACATGTTTCAAATTACTCTGTAATTTTTCTTCTTCAGGACATCTGTAATATTTATGAATAATTAAAAATAGAATTAAAAAAACAAGCACCGTTGAAATAAATTTTTAACTTGCTGAATTTTTGGTCAGTATTTAATATAAATGGCTAGTATTTTAAACAAATGGTCGGTGAAGTAATGCTGTTATGTCTGCAAAAATAATGGACCCCAGTCAGTAAAAAAATAGTGTTTGATCAGTAAAATTATGAAATGGTTAGTATTTATTTTTTAAAAAATGTGAACTTACAGGATTTATCCCCCAGTAATGCCTTGTCTCATTTTACATAAAAAATACATGTTTCGTACGCAAAGCACACGTTAAATGAGATTTTAGCCAAAACTTATAACATTTAGGAGTTCTAAAAGCTCTGTAGGCCAATCAGACGTTGATTGGGGAAAATTGAAATCGTAAAATTACTGCCCCGGGCATTTCCCCATTAGTGTAAGGAATTTTAACAAGAAAAAAATTTTTAAGGGCTCCAAAATTGGGAAATAATTAAAAATTAAGCCAGAAAAGAAGTATCGTGTTTAAGCGCTAAAAAAGCGGTAACATCTACTCAGCCGTTAAATAGGGATGGTGAAATTCGTCTTCTACAACGTCAAAAGCACCTATAAAGTCTATTTTTTTTTTTTTTTGTGAAATTCGATTACGGAAAAATGCACCAAATTTTCGTTTCATTAAATGCTAAGAAAAAAATTGTGGCTTTGGTCCTTTTTCTGCTCTGCGACACCCCTAAATCGTTAAAAAAAATATTTCAAAATTTTTTTGCGTTTTTACACTAAAATGAACCCATTTTTTTTGGTGAAGGATAAAATCAAAAAAAATTTTTTATCATCGTATTCCATAGCCAAAATAAATTTTTGCTTTACTGACCAAATAATTCAAATTTATGATAATTAATTTACTGATCATCTAGTTAAAATATTGACCTTTTAATTTTAATTCTGATCCTTTAATTTTAACAGTGACCAACTATTTTTTTTTTACTAATTAAACTGTTACTAACCACTAAAATACTGACCATTTATTTGAAATACTGACCGAAAACAGCTTTTAAATGCTGACTAAATAATTATAAGTCAAATCTTTTACATAATGAAATGACTGGATTGAAACAAACGAACAACAAATATTTCTCCAGTATATTGTAACAGCCCACGTAAATATGCAATAAAGATTTTTAAAAGAAATAATCATTAAAAAGCGACACGGTTTTTCCTTTTGATTAGAAAACAAGATGGTTGTCTGCTTAATAGCAGACAGGATTGCATACCAGGGCTTACGGCCGCGGTAGATGCCCGTCCCCGGGTCAATCCGGTTACTTAAAATGCGTAGACAACATTTTTGTTTTGCTTTGGTTCCTTTATTGACTGTACTTTCTTTTACGTAGTTATCATGAAGAAAACCTAAAGACGACTGTCCCGAGCCAATCGATGAACTCTCGCTTCGGCTATGATCGGTCGTGCGCCTGCGCGACCGATCACCGAGGTTGTGTGTCTGGCGTCAGCGCCATCTCTTGACTCGAGACGGTATTAACTTTTTATTTAAAAGTTTTGTTTAGCCTCCGCTACAATTTCTTAAGTTTGGACTTCACCTTTTGGGTTTATTTTTTCCTTTTGTACCGCGGATAGATTATACTGATGTTATTTGGCCTCTTTCTAACTTTTGCATTAACTGCTTGTCGAGTTCGGTTTTCAGAACTTTTAAAGAGACACTGTTGCATTTTCAATTTTTTTTTTTTCAACAATGACAATCCAATCCGATTGGACTGGATCCATTGATATTACGAAAACGCCTTCTTATTTTTTTTGCAACTAATATGATTCTTAAGCAGAGGTCCGAAGCTTGAAAATTTTGGCCGACCGGCATCGGATTTTTTTTAATATCCGAAATCGGAATCGGAATCGGATATAATCGATGCTTGGTAGCGTCGGCATCGGGTGTCGGTGCCGGAATCGGAATCGGAATCGGAAGTTAATTAAATAATATGGCATCGGCACCGGCACCGGCATCGGCATCGGATTCGAACCCGTGTTCTTAAGCTCTTGTATAAGGTTGGCTGTAACAGGATGATAAAAATAAGCCGAAGCCGTTCCTTTGCATCACTCTCATACTTCCTAATTAGTCCAAATGTTATATTTTTCAATATCACTGAATTATTTTTTCTTGTTGAATTCGGATTTATAAAGGAGGGGAATGTAAGTACTGTACAGTCAACTACCACCAAATCCCCCCGAAAAAAAAAATGTAAAAAATTTAGAGGGAGTTGACTGTAAATCAAAAATAACTCGAAAGGCTTTGAATGTGTCATTGTGAACGAAAAAGCCTGCTAAATAAAATGTTTCCGATTGCCCAGAAATTTCCAAACTTGACGTCATTAATAAAAACCAAACGGTCGACTCGCCCGTGTGTTCGTTTGAAAACATCACAATGGCTGAATTTATATTCACGTCCAAACAGCCGGGATGCTCTATATTCCATTCGAAAATTTAATTGTTTCTATTGTCCCGAAATCAGATTTACACTTTTTTTTTTTTTTTTTTTTTTTTTCATCTTTGAAACAATAGGTTTTTCCTGACTTTTTGTTTGTAGTTGAGGAAATTTTAACAATATGGGGCGTAAACGAAACCTGTCGCTTTTTTTTGTTTTCTTTTCTCTTTTTCTTTCTCTCTAATGCCATATTTAATCGAAGATTGATTTCGAAAGTTTTTATTTATTTATTTTTAAAGTGAGAGTTGTTTTGATTTCGTTTAATAACTTCTACAATATTGAAAAGCTTCTCTCTCACAAGAGGGATTCTAGTGTCTCAGTGTTTATTGTTCTAACGAAAGCTCTCGCACTTTTCATTTCCTCTGGAAAAATAGCATAACGGTTTGAAGCAGAACATCGTCTGCTGTGAGATCAGATGCCTCCGCCTAGATTTTTTTTCAGTGTTTCTCGTAAAAAAAAATGTTGTTATCGCTTGCGTTTTTTTTTTTTACTCGATAACTGGTTATTTTATAACGAAAAACATCCTCATTCCACTTTCCCTCAAAAAAAAAAACCAACTCAAAATTACAAAACCCACAAAAATTAAGCACCATGATGGCATTGCACATCTCTAATCCAATAATAAACACGCTGACGAACTGTCGAACGTCGATGATTACAGAGGGCGACGTTTTGATGAAAACATGTCAGGTCTGTCACAATCTGACACTTTATTAAATCTCTGCCTCGAGCGAGTTGAATTCCATAAATCATTAAAAGGGGGGAAAAACAGTAGGAAAATAACTATTTTCTCTTGTATACGGCATAGAATATATAAGAGACTTAAGCTTTTTCTTGCACTGGTTTTCCTTTTTCATTGCTGAATTTTTTTTTTTTTAAATAAAAATTAGTGAAAAGATTTCGTTCTGGAGTTCCAAGTTACGTGTGCACTTGGGTTTTTTGAATCCAAGTTTTTGTTGAGCTTTACATTTTGTATTCTTATCCTAATTCTGTGTTATTTGCTATGATTACCGGTTTTTATTAATTGTTTGTTTTTCAAATATTAAAGAAACAAATCGTAAAAGGAAAGTTAATGTTAATCGTTACTGTTACAAATTTTTAGATTGTGAAATCTGAAAAGCTTTGGCTTATAATAACTTAAATAAATATAACTTTTCTATCACAATTCGTTTTCGATAAAAACGACCCTTAGCGTACAAAGTTAAAAAAAAAAAATCGTGGTAAAAAAAAGAAAACAACCTTTTTCCACAGAAGTCGAAAGAACTTCAAAATTCAATCATATTCAAACGTCTTATCCTATCGGAACCTCAAGTTTTCAATCTAATCCCAGAGCAAAAGATTTCGTCTCGTACGTACATCTCGGGTAGCAAGCTCGAGATATACGAGACGAATTTTTTTTTTTTTTTTTGTTGATATTATCTATTATAATACCTTGCTTCGAAATAAAATTTTTACATCCTAAGTAAAAACAAGAATTATAGACAAATTTTTGAAAATCTGAGTAAATTGTCGAGCTTACCTTAATCGTTGCAGTTTACATTTATATTTTTTTATTAATTAATTGGTTCTTTTTCGTTTGAAGCATTTTCAAATTTAATTGACCTCGCTAAATCAAACGTATTTTTATATTAAAGTAAGCCCAAAATCACGATTTTTGGAATTTGAAAACCCTTGGTAGTGGAGTGGGTGCCTTTTGCTAAATTATTAACCTTAATTTCTTTCAGAGTTTTTGATGACCTTGGAAGTTTTTTAAAAGCTCATATATAGTCAAAAATCAAGTTTTTTTTTTTTTTTTTTTGCTGAAAAAGTATTGCTTTTTATCGGAAATTTTGCGTAGATTACGAATATGAAGTCTAATATAAACTTAAGTGTTCGGTTTTTGAGCTTTTGGCCGATTTTTAAAAACTCGAATTCTTTAAACTTTTTTCCTCCTTAGCTTAAAAACCGTACACAAAAAAATTTGGACTATATATTCATAACCTTCGGAAAATTTCCGATTAAACACGTTGCTATTTCTTTCTCTCAAAAAAAAAAAAAAAAAAAAAAATTGCTTTTATATGGAGTTTTCAAAAACTTTGTCATTGCGCGACCTCAAGGTGACCTTCAAAAAATTAGGATAAATAGTGCTGCCAAAAGGCACCCTTTCCGCTATCAGGCGTTTCAAATTCCGAAATTCGTGATTTTCGACCCACCATAATTTAAATCCTTTAAATCGCATGATTCGGTTCGGTTCGGTTCATCCGCTACAGTTTGCGAGCGGATAAGAAATTTAGGCTCATGGACTCCTTCATTCCGCGGTTACAGTTGCCTCACGAGTTAGAGTCGTAATTGGATTAGAGTCCAATGAGCGTAAGGCCAGGGGTTAGTTGAAACCTTTTTTTGGCGCATTGAACCTGTCTTAAAAGCCTATGTCAGGTAAGGTTAAAGGTACAAATACGGTAAGGTTTAAGGGGTGTCCCTTAAACCTTACCGTATTTGTACCTGGAATTTCATTAAAAATGTACAGCTTATCTAATAGGGTTGTTTCACTATATTTCCAATAATTTTTTTAACTGTTCAGAAATTTAGGGAAAAATATTTGATAACGAAATCTCATTTGTTTTGGCTCATTCGGAATGTTTTTATCTTTTAAATTTAAATTAAAAATTGACGAAATTTTAGCCCGATTTAAACGCTTTCGAAAAGCGCAAAATGAAATGGCGTCTGGTTGTTTTTATCGTTCCGTTCAAATAACCAGTTCGAATCAGCAGTGACTCAAATGTATGAAAATTTTATAAATGGCGAATGTTTTTGTTTTGAAATAAAAATGGATAAATTTTTAATCGAAGCAGCTTCGCGGATACTATTTTACTGGAGTCTTGCGATTTGTTAGCACATAATGGATCGAATCCATATTTAATATTTCTTTTTACTCGTTGTCAAAATGACAGATGACTGGTTTTTAATTTCAAAACAAAAACATTCGCCATTAAAAAACTTTCATACATTTGATTCACTGCAGATTCGAACTGGCTATTTGAACGGAACGATAAAAACAACCAGTCGCCATTTTATTTTGCGCTTTTCAAAAGCGTTTAAATCGAGCTGAAATTTCGTCAATTTTTAATTGAAATTTAAAAGATAAAAACATTCCGAATGAGTCAAAACAAATGATATTTCGTTTTCTGATTTTTTCCCTATATTACTGGAGAGTTAAAAAAATTATTGGAAATATAGTGAAACAACCCTAATTAACCACTTACTTAGCTCTTGTTCTGAGGCAAGGACCGAACGCAGCACTTATTTCTGGGCGATACCCGAGCTCCCAAAGTAATAGGCCTTACTATAATCAGAATTCCCTTCTGACACTTTCTTTTTACCTGATCAACAGCTTCCTGGAGATATTCTTGCACACGGAAAAAAAAGTTCGGTTCCTGTTACTAAATATTGAGTTGGGTCTTGTGACGTCTGAACATTTGAGTTGATAAAACTAAAAATTAGTTAATTGTTACTAAGCGTTACTAATCATTACTAACACTTAGTAATAATTAATTCATTTTCAGTATTATCAACTCAAATGCTGTCGACGTCACAGGACCCATTTCAACATTGATTAACAGGAACCGAACTTTTTTCTCCGTGCATTTTGAACTGCGACATCGACGATTGCGTCCTCCTTCGTCTCGTTAAAGACGACTAAGTCGGGTTTTACAGCAGCAGCAGCAGCGGGTTTTGCGGTGCAAAACGCATCACCCGGAGTTTTTTCCCTTCACAAATTTCAGATGTGCCCCTTCTGCACACAGTTGGGACTTAATTAATCGAGATGACTTGCGAAGATGACGGAAGAAGTTCGAGGGAATAATCATAGTAATGATTTAAAAAAAAAAAGTAAAAAAAATAATGACTGCTCAATATCCTCAAAAATAATGAATCCTCAATACTCAGCACAGACTCCTACCCAACTTTTGAACAGCCTCGTCATAACGATGTAAGTAGGATAATAATAAGATATATAGATCAAATGATTTAGAAACCCCATAGGCGTATTGGATCGACCCCTGATCCGGAACGCCTATGAGGAATCTGTATCATTTGATTTATAAATCCTATTGGTTGATCCGAAACGCCCATGATTTGGAACGCCCATGGGTGTTTCGGATCCGGAACGGTGGATTTATAATGCCTATGGGTGTTTGGATCGATTTGGAATTCCCATGGGTGTATGGACCCCTCATGATTCTGAATTCCCATGGGTGTTTTTTTCCGGATCCAAACCCCCGTTGATGCCGCGTTTGGATCCGTCACCCCTTTTCCCCGGTTCCCCTGCTTCTGGAAAAAAGAAAAAAATTATACATTTTTAAATATTTATTATAAAATTTATTTAAAAAAAAATTTAAACAAATTATATTAAAGAAATTTAAAAAAATTTTGGAAAAAAAAAGATAAAAAAAAAAATATTCCAAAAAAATTTTAAAAAGTTTATCAAAATGTATAAAAAGTTTTCTTAAAAAATTTATCAAAAATGTTCAAAAATTTTGGAAAAAAAAAATTTTGGAGAAAAATATAAAAAAAAAAATTTTCCAAAAAAAACTTTTTGATCACAAAATTTAATAAAAAATCATTCAAAAAATTCTAAAAAATCCAATCTTTAAAAAAACATGTAAAACGCTAACGCGAACGCCGGATGAGAGTCTGAAACAAAAAAAAGAAAAAAATTATTAATTAAAAATCTTTTTTTTTTTTTTTTTTTTTTTTTTTTAATGTCGGAAACAATGAGCAAGCTTTTGCTTCTATGTCCCAAAAATTGGCTCATTGTTTACGCTTTCTCATTTGAAAGCTTAAACAATAAGCCATTGGAAGCTCATAGAAGCCGACAAGCTATGAGCAAAAGCTTGCTCATAGTTTCCGACTTCAAAAATGACATTAAAAAAAAGAAAAAAAAAGGTTAATTTTTTTTTTTAATCAGCAGAAAATTGATTAGGTGAAAAAAAAAATAGATTGTAAATGATGCCTTTTTTTTTTTTTTTTTTTTTTTTTTTTTTTTGATGTCGGAAACAATGAGCAAGCTTTTGTTTTTATGTCCAAAAATTAACTCATTGTTTACGCTTTCTCATTTGAAAGCTTAAACAATGAGCCCAATGGCTCATTGATGCCGACAAGCTATGAGCAAAATCTTGCTCATAGTTTCCGACTTCAAAAAATAACATTTAAAAAAAAGGCCATTTGATTTATAAATCCTATTGGTTGATCCGAAACGCCCATGATTTGGAACGCCCATGGGTGTTTGGATCATCATCATCCCATGGTTTGGGATTCCCATGGGTTTATCGACCCCCATGATTCGGAATTCCCATGTTTTTTTTTTCTGAACCAAACACCCGTTGATGTCGCGTTTGAAGGGGGCGGTTCCCCCCCCCCCCCCCCCGAAGTTTTTCAGTGCTTTTTAACCTAACCTAACCTAACCTAACGTCTTTTGGAATGTTTTGATTTTAGCGCAAAAGAAAAAAAAAATTTTTTTTCGCATTGGATTAATTCTATTTTTCTCTTAGCTCTTGTGAATTCATCTCAAATCATAAGAAAGTTATGATCTTCACACATAATTTATATATGTTCAATTTTTTTGATAATTTATCCATAATTTTTAAAATTAAAAAAAAAGTTTGTTTTTGTTATGATTTGGTTAAAATCAAAACATTCCAAATGACGTTCTGCCAGTTGGGAGGTTTTCATATGGACGTACACATTTATTCATAAAACAATCCGCAATGAAAAAAAAATGGCCGTCCGTATCCCCGTTTTCCTATTTTAATATTTATTTCTAGAGTAAATATATCAGAATTAACCGCTTTTTTGCCCGTCAAAGCGATCGGAATTAAGCAATAATGAAAAACCATGAGCTTACTTTAATTACCAAATATCTGTTACCTGAAAGATTTCATTGTTTAAATTATCCAAATAAAACCTCAGCTCTGTTACCCCCACTCTGTTACTGCTTATATTAAATCGAAGTTTAATTTTTAAAATTTACCACACAGCTGTTTTTATGTTATGTAGTTCCAAATTTTTTTGTAATAAAAAGTAATTGTTTTTTTGGCGGTACTGTGTGCAGGGCCCATCCGAAAATACAAGGTTTTAATTTTAATTTCTTTTTTGATGAGCTCGATAACGGGAGTAAGATGCGCCCAAATTGCAGCGGGTCCGTGTTCCAAACCTGGCGAAATGGTACAAATAGATATTGGTGTTTTATCCTTCAAATACACCATACCATAGTGTGAAGCGACACTTGATTCCTCGATGCCCCAAAGTGAAAGGATTGAATTTCCTCTGAAAGCTTGCAAGAGTAATTCTCACTGAAATCACAGTGCATCAAAGCTTCGTTTTCAGTCAAATTTTCCTTAAGGGACCTGTACCTTGCTCATTGATTTTGAATGTTAAATAAATGTTTTTTCATTGCTGGCAAGTCTTTGCATAATTGTTCTTCTAAACTGAATCAGGAAATGCCGAAACCCCGTAAGTCACAAGGTAAACAGTTGGTTTTGTTTTTAAAAATAATGAAAAATAAATGGCGTTCCGAAAGCCAAACAAACTATTCACCTTGTGACTTCTGGGCCTGTGCAAAAATTTATGAGGACCGTTTAGAACATATTTACATAATATTTTTTACTGTGCAGAATTACATGCAGCTAGAACCATATCTGCCATTTTTTTATTTTTTTTATTTTTTCAGTCCCAAATTTTTCGACTCTAATTCAATCCTAAAAGCTGCAGCTAGTCATCCCACTTATTTTTAATTTGTCATTTCCCAGCTATAAAATATAAATCCGTTTTAAATCATAACTTTAAATCAGAAAGTTTCAAATTGTGGAAAATAATTTTAATCGATTACTTAAAATGACAGTGCTGCCTAATTAATAGACCCGTTTGATTAATTAACTTCCCCTCCTTCGGTCTGCTTTGATAATTGCCTCCCTGGGCCTGTTTAAAGGTTGATCTTTTCTTTAAAATAACGACTGTATCACTCGGATTTCTTATGACTTTCTATAATTTATAAAATCGAAACTGTAATATTCGTGATGCGCATCTGATTTCGCTGGCAGTTTTATCGCTTTTTTATGCGGTGCGGTTGGTGCAGAATTTATCGAGAACATTTAAGTTTCTGAGTCGGGGAGTCCTCCGTCGGGAAACGACACTCGGATCTCTTGAGTTAAACATAGGCGAAGTCTCCTTTTTTGCAGAGACAGCCTCAATTAATAACTAAAAGGCACGGAATCAAGAAAACTTAAACTCAACTTCCATTAGTTTTCCGGAATATTTTCCATCTCTCTGATGAAATGTGAAGTTCATTCCTGCATTCCTTCCCCTCATCGAATTACCATGCCAAGTTGTCTCAGCCATCAGCGTACGTTGCCTAAAATCCCCCCTTTCCCCTTTCACGTCACCTATTGCCTTTTCCCAACCCATTTTCCTTCTTATGTGAGAAGGTTCAGTGAAGGTTGTTAATAGCTTTTCCGTTACTTTGTTAGATATTCTCTTAAAACGAAATCTTGATGAGTTTGGGATCAAAGGAGAGACCCATAAGTACTATGATAAGGTGTTTGCAATTTGATTAAAAACAATTTTTTTTTTTTTGACGTAGGACTACGTGCTTGGGCGCACCAGGTTGTCTTGGTGTTTTGGACATCGAACATTTAAAAAAAAAAAACTGATATTTCAAAAATTTTAGATATTTTCAATAAAATTTTATCAAAAATCCTCGATGATCCTTAAAAATTTTTTAAAATTTATAATAAAATTTTTTACGAAATGTTGTAAGTTTTTGATTATTTTCAAGAAAAAAGGGGAAATCTTTAGAATTTTTTTTTTATTATTTTAATGATTTTTGATAAAATTTTATTAAAAAAGGGGGTCCACGTGGACTAATAATAGGGCTTGGAGGATTTAGGGGGATCATTAACATTTCTGAAACGAATTTTTCGATAATTTTTTATTATTGAAAAAATTTATTTAAAATTTTATTAAAAAAACTATTTTGGAATTGAAAAAACATTTTTTGAGATTGATTAAAAACTAGCAGTTCCGCGCGGTGCTTCGCGCCTTTCCCGACCGGAGATACATGAGACGTACCAAGAGAAATTTTTTTTTTTTTTTTTTTTTCCTCTATTAAAAACTTTTGGCCAAAAAGTTAAAATTCTCGGAACTTGTCACGTGCCCGGCAACATGTGGATTAAATTTAATTTCGAAAAAAAATATCAAAAAAGCCGAAAGTTTTGATGAAAATTTGGCAAAGTCTTTGGCAAAGAAAAATATTTTTTTTGGAATGAAAGAAAAAAAAAAAAAAAAGGATAAAAATAATTTTGCCAAATTTTCATCAAAATTTTCGATTTTTTCAAAATTTTTTGAAACCAAGATTTTGGTGATTTTTGATATTGAAAAGGGGGGCCACGTGGACTAATAGCAGGGCTTAGAGGGACCAAAAATTCTAGACATAGTCAAGCCGTAACTTTCCGATCACTTTCTTTTTTTAATCTTTCCAGTATTTCTTTACCTAATGCGCTATTCATATGTGCTTTGTGTGGCTTTAGCGTGGAAATGTATGTTAGACTAATGAAAGAAGAAGTGAACCAAAAATACGTAGGGATGTGCCTCATACCCGTGACTGTTTTTTTTTTCTCGTCTTTTCGGGTTTGAAAATTCGAATATAATCAAATCCCTCCTTTACCTGTAAAATTTATTTGATTTTCCGAAACAAGTGAGAACTCGCTCATCGAAATATGCGGATATTAGCATTGACCTATATTCATTTTCCATGGAGAGCATATGTCGCACTTCAAATTTTCCAAAATCATACAAGCGTGTGATCTATGTAAACGATATTGGGTTATGAATAACAAAGTTTTACATCTCGCTTTATCGTTCTTTTTGCATGGAGAGTAGCGGGGAAGGGCAAAAAAAAAAAAGCTGCATAAAAATTGAGAAAAATTACGTTGCTAAATTTGGATTGATGTCGACGTTGGGTCCCATAACATAGACAAGTGGTTTTCTCGGTACCATCTGTCTTCTTTCTTTTCTTTCTTTTTAAAAAAAAATATACATATAACATGTATATGAAACATGTATTGTCATCATTTGTCGAGTTCTTAGGGGATTTTCGGTTTTTAAAGCTGAGAAAATTTAAAACAGATTTTTTTTTTCCTTGGAAAAAAAAGTTTGGACTTGATATGGGTCCCTGAAAAAGAACGGGGACATTTTTAGTCTTTTTTTCGAAGTGATCCGCATCTTTTTTTGATTTGTTTTTATAATTTAAAAAGTTTTGTCGGAAGTTGTTACAATTTTGACATCATAACGCATAAAAATACTAAATTAGTAAGGAAAAAGAGGGAAAAAATATTTAAACGTATAATATTTTTTTAAAAGGATGAAGCTTTGACTGGAAAATGAAATGAAAAATTATAAATTTTTCTTAGATTTAATTCTTCTTTATGGGATTCTTTTTTCCCAGAAGCTTACGCGTTTTTTTTTCTTCTTTTTTTTTTTTTCATTTTCAAGAGGCTTACAATCAAAATTATCTTACACTTTCAGCTACAGTAATACCTTTCATTCTTGTAAATATATTTCCAGCGGAGTTTTTTTTTCTTTAAAAAAAAAAAATGCTTTTTTACTTCCTTGCGAGTCATACATAAGAAAAGGATTTTTTACAAAGGATGAATTCATATTTTCCTACGTTTTCCATAAGAGGTTAGTCTATTTCTTTGAGCGTCCCGGATTTAAGAGCTTATTTAAAAATATGGTATGGATGATTTCAACTGTTATTAGCCTTTTTTCAGTCGGTTTCCCTTTTCAGCTCGTATCTTTCCCGTAAACTTGCTATTCTTTGGAAATAATCGGATTCACTAAAAGTACTTAATATGGAGGATCGGTAGGGTCGGTCCTCGTTTCTTATAATCATTCTGTTTTTCGAAGACGAGCTTTTCGTGGAAGGGCTTTTGAATTGCAAGTTAAGTTATTTAATAAGTTCCTTCCCTGAATGTCTTTGTCGGCATTGACGAAATTTACGCATTTTGGTTACTTTAGGCCATTAGTTTGAGCCAATTTCTACCTTTTTTTCTCCATCGGAAAAATTATGTTTCTAGGCTATTTTTTTTGCGTACTTTCACGTGGTGATAGCGAAATTTGTGTGTAGCGTCATCTTCGTAGCGGAAAAATTTTTTTTTAACTTTTGGCCACTTTCTTGTTGAAAGAAAAATTTAGAAGCACATGCATTTAGGCCAATTTTTGACGTGCTTTCTGGCTATCATCGCGAAATTTTGGTCCGGCGGTGCTAACATGAAGAAAAAATATTTTTTTTCGTTTCATTGACCACACGGTAAAAAATTATCTGTTAATATGTTAAAAACGGTCCACCAATTTTGTATGTTAACGGTAATCTGTTAAATTTTTAACAAATTCATATGTCAATTTAACAGATTTCAAATATGTCATTTTGTTTTTTATGCCATTGAATTTTTCGGCAAATTCCAGAATATTAATTTCTGAAAAAAATTTTTACAGAACTGCAGTATGTTAAATTGACATATAAAAATTGGTGGACCGTTTTGAACAGACAAAATATGTTGATTTTACAGATAATTTTTTACCGTGCATTTTGGCCTATGGGCCATTTTTAAAAAAATTAACGATTACGCCCTTAGATAACCCTTTAAAAGAGCCTTTTTTTTTTTTTCTCTTCGTTTTTTGGATTCTTCAATCGGACAACCCATTCTCTGCCAAATAAACAGGGATGCGAGGTCAGTGGCATTTTATCGGCATCGGAATCGGTGGTCTCATAATCGCCTGCACCATATAAAACTTTCTCTTTATCATATTTTTTGTCATCATAACGGGGATCTCTGAACATCGATTTACCTATTTAAAAAGGTAACACTCTGTACAAACCGTGCACTCAATTTTAAGATTTCGTAATTTTAGAAAATTAATCAGTTACCTGTTAAATCGCCTGATGGACTGTTATCGATTTTTTTTTCTTTCGTTCTGGCTCAAAACTTAACAAAAAAAAAAATAAAAAAAATAAGAAAATAAATTTTACAAAACCTATTTTAATGAATTAAAAAATATAACAAAAATCAACCACCTTTTTATTAATCTGTAAAAACTAGATCTAGAAAAGTTCGGTTCCTGTTACTGAATGTTAAGTTGGGTCTTGTGACATCTAAACTTTTGAGTTGATAATACTAAAAATCAGGTGATTATTACTAAAAGTTAGTAATCATTACGAACTCGTAGTAATAATTACTAAATTTTCGGTATTATCAACTCAAATGTTTAGATGTCAGAGGACCCAACTCAACATTGAGTAGCAGGAACCGAACTTTTTTCTCCGTGTGGAAAAAAAAAATGCCAGAATCGGAATCGGCATCGGCATCGTCATCGTCATCGGCATCGCAGATTCCGAAGTCGGAATCGAAATCGAAGCCGGCATCGGCATCAAGTATTTCAAAGAAAAAAAAAATGTTGACCGCAATAAAAAATTTTACATTTGAAATAACAAATTAAAAATTTGAAAAAGTTAAAAATTTAGATATTTAAATATTTTCTTGGGAAATGGATCAGATATAGAAGCCCTGAAAATTTCCAAGAAAATATTTGAATAATTAATAATTAGGATCAAAAATTATAATTAAAAATTAAAAATTTAGAGTTAAAAAATAGATCCTTTGCTTTAGTACTTCATCGAATTCAGATTGGAAGTAAAAAAGGGGCCAAAAAATTTTTTTTGCTCAGATACTGAAAATAAAATTTTCGATCCGCTTTAAATCTTCAAAATTCGCAATTTTAACTTTGCGATTTGCAGGAATTTTTCCTTCAATTTTTTGAAAACATCAGCGTCATCCTCGAAAAAAAATTTTTTCCCACTAATTGGCTTCGGCATCGACATCGACATCCGTTATTTTTTTTAAAAAATGGATCGGCATCGGCATCGGCATCGAAATTATTTGCGACCCATGGCGGCCGATGCCGGAATCGGCACCGGCACCGGCACCGGCACCGGCACCGGCTTCGGTTTCGGCATCGCATTCCTTTTTTTTTTTTTTTTTTTGAGGGTATGATGGGAAAATCTCATGGATACTCATGGATAACCAAGAATAGTACCAGACTTCGACTGACTAAAAACCCACCGCATAGACAACGACCGGCCTTGGAACTGCTGTTCGCATTTCTTCAAGGCCGGAAGTCCCCTAGCGTCCTATGTCTCGCTCGGTAGCTTCCTTTCCCTCCATGACTTTGGTGATATATGCTGCAATCACGTTCCAGGCATCTTTAGATTGCAGCATCATTCCTACAGTGTTGTCAGGGCTTAGCTGAGCTCCTACTCTTTGTTCAGCCGTCCTCCGAGCCTCCTTCCATCTGTCACACTCGAAGATGGTGTGATTCGCACTGTCCTGTTCTCTGCAGTACCAGCACAGGTCGCTGTCGTCCAGCCTGAACCTTAGGAAATAGTCACCAAACACACCATGTCCCGATAGGACCTGGGTGAGGTGGTAGGTGACTTCTCCGTGCTTCATGTTGCTCCGGAGACGTATGTCCGGGATCAGCCTCCTCGTCCATCTCGCCTTCGCAGCTGCAGGATCCTCCCACATCTCCTGTCATCTTTCCAGTGTCTGCGTTCTAGCAGCGCCCCTGACTCCTCCCGCATTGAACAAGAGAGCCCGCTCGGCCGCTAACAGTCGTACGGGCGATATGCCCGCAATGGCTTCGACTGCAGCGGTAGATACTGTTCTGTAGGCACTACACGTGCGTAGCAGCGCTTTCCGCATTGTGCCGTCCAGTCGTATGCGTAGAGCTTCTGATGAGATTGCTTCTTCCCAAGCGGGAGCGCCGTATAGCACTATTGATAGGACTACGTTTGCCAGTGCTTTACGTTTGCTTGATTTGGGCCCTTTGACATTCGGCATGAGTCGGCAGAGGTTGCTGGACGCCCTCTCTGCTTTCTCAGAGGCCTTCTGGACGTGTTCTTTGGCCTTCATATTTGTCTCAAGCCAAACCCCGAGGTACTTGACGCTCTTCTGGGTTTCGATGACGGTGTCGCCCACTCTAACGCAAACCATTGGCGTAAACCTTCTGGCGTTCAGGAGGATGGACTCCGTCTTCTCCGGTGCTGTATCCAGGCCGATCCGCTTTATCTTCTCGTGATTATTTCCAATGCTCGGTTCGCGAGGTTCGGCATCGCATTCCTGCTAATAAAAAAAACTGAATTTGCACTCCCATCCCCGCCTCAGAAACGGCTTTCATTCCGACCCTAATATTTGACCTAATTTAACCGCTCACTAGGTACTATCGATGGATGAAAGTCCAAAAAAAATTAACGTTTGGGACCCAACCGTTATGTTACCCCGGTGGCAGCCTTTTGCACCAATTATATGAAATAAAGAGATAAATGCGTTTTTAAAATTAATGATTTAATTTAGGCCTACCGTAGAATGGGGTGAAGTCGAAAGGAAATTTTAAAAAAAATCCTAGGTTTATTGTAGGCAATAAAAATAAAATTTTTTACTTAAGTAAGGTAAGGGTAGGGAAGTGCGACTGGGTTCTAGAAAAAACTGATTTTGACCTTTATTAGTTCTTAATAGGAAGAGAATCAAGCCAAGTTTTTTATTACAATATACTGCTCCATTATTAAGCTTTAATGTGCGTTAGCCTCAAATTTGAAAAACGGCGCGATTTAGAGTTCAACCATATTTTTCTGATTGCCGACGTATAATATTTCAAACCTCCATTTTTTGAAAAGTGCGACCGTTCTTATTTTTTTTTAAAAAATGAATTCTCCAAAGCAAAAGTTATTTGTTTATAAAAGACCGATGAATTTTCTTTCAAAAATTGCTGAACACCGTTAAAAACAAATAATCCTTGTTCATTAAAACCACAATTAAATAATTATTATTAGTGGCACTCCGAATTGCATATGTAAATAAAAACAAGATGGTTTCCTTTGTCAAAGGAATTAAAGAAGTCGTCTGCTAGTCGCACTTTCCGAAAATATTATTTTTGCCAAAAAAGTGCGACCTATTAAGGTTTATCAAATAGGAAGTCGAGTAAAAAATTCTTGATAGCATAAAAAAATAATGCAAGGTATTGACAATTGAATGGAGCATATTTCATAAAATAAGCCAATGTTTACATAAAATTAAATCAAATTGAAAATGAGGCAGTCTAACTTTCCGACGAATATGAATTTTTGCTTTTGTAAAATTATTTTTTTTTATTCAAAAATGGACGACAATAATACATTTCTTTGATCATAATAGGTTCTGAAAACATTAAAAAATCGTCCCTTGAAATCTTTTTTTAAAGTATGGGATTTTTATCAGTTTTTATTAAACCGGTCGCACTTTTCAGACGGTCGCACTTCCCTACCCTTACCTTATCCAAAAACAATATCCGCTTTATGAAATTAAAAAAATTTATTTTCAGGTTTAAAATGAGCCTGGAATTTTTAAAAAAATTTTCTTTCAACTTCACCCCATTCTACGGTACTTGTAATTAAAGAATTAGGTCGTTTTGTCGTAAATTTTACATCATTTTCAGAGGTTTTTTTTTTTTTTTTTTTTTTTTCTTTCGGTGAAAAGAGAACGGATTCCGGGGGTGTACTCACTCAAAATCGAAAAATAAGAGACACCCTTATGTTCAATGACCTTCACATATTTAGTCCCCCGGTATTAATCAATAGTCTTTTTAATGTCTCATTTAAAAATAGCGAGCTTATTAAGTCAGCTATAAAAGGAAAAAAAAAGACTTATGAATAGGTAGCAAATTAACACGGCGGAAAACTCTTTTTGTTTAGTGACCGGATTAAGGAACAAAAAGTTGCAATATGGAAAAAAAAAAAAAAAAAAAAAAAAAAAAAAAAAAAAAAAAAAAAAAAGGCATGACCAAAAGGCATTGAGCCCAGCTTGTTCCTCCCCTCCTTCCCTTTTCTGTACAAGCTGAGACAGTATCACGTAGGTTAAACTCAAGTGAACCTTCCAGCCTTTCAGACGAGTCACGTGGTCTTGTTAATTAGTTTCTTTGATGGAACTGCTTCCAGTAAACGAGGTGAAAATTTGCTGAATACAAAGGATGTCGAGGAAATTGGAAAATCGGTTTTCTGTTTCAGTTATACAGGGCAGAGGGGAGGATTTTCGTTGAACCATCTGGAATTGTCTTGAGCTCAATTTTTTTTTTTTTTTTTTAAAGCTGAGTTTTGATTTTTTTCTGCTTGTTCCGGAACTGACAGCTTTAGATAATTTTTTTATTGCTTGCTAACAGTGTTTGTTCCGGAACATGCACTGTCAATTGCAGAACAGACACTGTCAGTTCCGGAACAAGCACTTGACAGTTCCGGAACAAGCACTGTCAGTTCCGGAACGATCGATCCTTCCGATGAAAGATGTCAGTTCCGGAACTGACAGCTTTAGGTAATTTATTTATTGCTTGCCAACAGTGTTTGTTCCGGAACAGACACTGTCAGCTCCGGAATAGTCACTGTCAGTTCCGAAATAGGCACTATCTTTCACCGGAAAGATTGATTGTTCCGGAACAAACACTGTTAGCCAGCAATAAAAAAATTAAGCTGTCAGTTTCGGAACAAACACTCAGTTCCAAAACTGACTGTCAGAAACTGACATTTGGAGTGACCCTTCTGGGCTTCCGTAGCTTTGAAAACTTGTAGAAAGTAACAAATTTTGTGCGACATTTTGTATTGCATGTATGTGTTGCGGGTTGCATATACTGAAAATTGGTACGCGCCTAATATGGCTTTTTAAGCACAGTGCGGGTCCCTAATGGGGATGTAGGTTAACTTTGCCTGCGAAATAATGACAAAAAAAAAATATTAGGGAAATTTTCTTCGATTTTCCGGGAAAATTTTCCAAAATTCGACCGTTTAAGGGTTAATGCATGAAAAAAAACGAAAAAAGTTTTTTTTCTTCTTCAGAATTCTGGGAAACGAATTTAATAACCGGTTTTGACGCAAGAGATCATGGTCCTTAATTACCATTCACAAATCATTTCCGGATAATTTTATGATCTTAATTGGAAAGTTAAGAAAAAAAAATTCCAAAGCAATATTTCGTATGCTAAGCATCGATATGGTTGTTGCGGGATTTGGGGGGAGGCTTATGGGTCAATGAAAAACACAGGGTAACGAGTAAAACCATAAAATCTCATAATATTCTCAACGATAACTTCCCTAAGGCATTGTAAAAGCTGGCCTCCTCCATTTTTGTTGGATATAGAGTTTGGCTTGAGCAGAAGTTGTTTAATTTACGACAATTTTTTTTTCTCCTTTCCCTAAAAAAAAAAATTACGACTTTTTTTTTTTTTCGGGGCATTATTTTCTATCCTAACAGCTGTGACCGGTCCATTTTTAAACTGTCCCCTTCCGAGAAAAATTGAAATTGGATTTGGGATTTAGGAAAAGGTTCAGGGATTTAATTGATTAGGGCGGTTAAATGCGTCATAAAGATAACCAACAGTAATAACCGCGTCTTTTCGCAACTTGCCAAAGTTCGGAAAGGTTGTGTTAGGAAAGACCGACCATAGACCGAAATCCAAAGTTGTTATTCAATTAACTCGAAACAAAGATCAATCTAATTATCGTCTGGGTGTTTGATGACTAATCTTGCTGACTTTAGTTATAAATTGACTAGGAAATTTTACCGGGGGGGGGGGCGAGGGGTGCACTTCAATCATCTTTTCAGACTTCTTCATAAAACTTTATACACGTTTTTAGGGTTTTATCCATTAACCTAGGAAATCAAACCCTTCCTTTAATGCCGCAGCCATCATCGTCGTCATGAAAAACAACAGCATCTTTCCCCTCCTTCACCCCCCCAAAAATCTGAATTAATAAGTTTTCGATGTAATTACGAAAAGTTATTTAACAAACCTGGAAAGTTTTCGTATTAAAAGGACTTTTAAGAATCAGGGAGACTTTTTAGATTTTCTACCCGCTTTCCCTTTTTCACTTCCAACACGTTCTTTGTGCGAATTATTTTTATTTGCAATTCCCTCGTTTCAATTTAATTTTACGGGATATTCCCCCCTTATTTTTGTTTTTTCCTTTTTTTTTAAGACTCGGGCTGTGGTTTTTTTTTTTTTTTTTTTTTTTTTTTGCTATTAAACAAAAAAAGAGGAAGAAATTTAGGGTATGTACTTAAACCGGAACGTTTTTTTAATTTCCATTTTTAAGTGTTTTTTTTTTTTTTTTTTTTTGTTTCCGCCATCTGTCTCTTATTTCAGCTCACAGAGGAAAAACTCGTTTAATGATTCTTATTTGTTAAATACATGTTGTGTATTCATTAAACTGAGTTTTAACTCGTTGAATCTGTGATGTTTTTGAAGTTTTCTCCTTTATTGTGAAATGGGTGAATTAAGCTTTTCTAATTTTATGCGCACCTAGTCAAATTTTACATCGAAATCAATTTTTTTTCCTTTGACGTAGGACTATGTCTTTGGGCTCGGCCTAGGGAAATCTGTCTGTCAGGGTGTCTGTCTGTTGGCACCAAAAATATTATTTAACTTTTTTTTTTTTAAGTAAAATTTCCAAGAAATTTTCTAAAAAAATTTACAAAAAATTTAAAGTTATAATTTTATTTTGAAAGTAGACGAACAAAAGCACGGACTTATAAATTTCTTGTAAATTTTACTTTTAAGAAAGTTAAATTTTAAATATCATAATATTTGGACTATTTTTTATTTCGTTTTATTTATTTTTAACTTTTGACCTTGAACGAAAGCTAGGACTTAAAAAAAAATTTCTTGTAAATTTTCAAGAAACTTAAAAGTTTCTATGCTATAGCAAGGACTTAAAAATTTCTTGAAATTTTATTGAACTTTTTTTTAAAATTTTCGCCTTTCTTTAAAAAATATTTCTTATTTTTTAAATGTTAAAATTAGACTACGCGAACAAAAAAAAGAACAGAAATTTTAAATAAAATGTGCCAAGATTATGAGCCAATGCAATATTTTAATATTGGGTAAAATTTTAATTTTGAAGACTTAATTTAAAATTTCCACTAATTTTTTTTCAACTTTTGACCTTTTTTTTATCAATTTTAAAATTTTAAACACTAAAGACGTAGTCCTATTTGGGTATATGCCCAAGGGTGGCTCAATTTAAAGGTCAAATTTTTAATTTTCGCTCCCTGGGCAAAAAATTATTCATTTCTATGTAAAAACAAGCCTGAATTTTTTTTGGGTCGAAAAACAATTTTTTGGTCCAGGCACAAGGGTTTGAAGTTTTTAGGGCCAAAATGGTTGGACGAATTTCAAAAATCCGCCCAAGTAACATCTTTTAATATAAGAAATTGTCCTTTGTAGGGTATATTAGGTAGGTTTTGAGTTTCCTAAAAAAAAATACCAGGTTCGAAAATATTGATCCGTTAGCCCAAGCAGGGTTATAGTAGAAAACCGTGACAGGGTAAAGGCCAAAAATTTTAAATATTCGAAAATAGCCAAAATGTGCCCAAAATAAGTAGAATTAATGCCCCGAATGTAATTTCGATGCCAAACATGTTTTACCCTGTGTTAACCCCATTTTTTCTTATTTTCGGCTCTTTTTTTTCTAATAAATTGAATTTTTAAAGCCAAAAAGTGAATTTCCATCGCATAAAAGTACGCAAATTAACAAAACTTGATAAATTCTCCAAAATAAAAAATAAAAATTTCAAATTTTGGGGAATTTTCAATTTTTAAAAAAATTTTCAGTTAATTTTTAATATTTAAAAAAAAAATAATTTTTTTTTTTTTTTTTTTTTTTTTTTTTTTTTCTCTCATTTGGTTTTGCAACGTTTTTCTTTTTTTTCGGGAAATTTACTCCCAACGATCCTAAAAAAGTTTCACTTCAGCAAAAAGTCCACAACATATTTTTTTTTTTCAAATAACATCTCCGTAACATCAACAAAAACTTCGTCGAAAAAAAAAATAAACGAAAGAAGTCATTTTCTCGGAAATGTTTACCGACACACTCACTAATAACCGCAAATCACTGTCTTATTAGAAATAAAATCCTCTTGGGATCGTTCGATTCCAGAGAGACGATAAATAAATTAGCGAAACAATTATTTCGAGAAAGCTACATAAAAACGTACCAGTGGTCGATTTTATTTTTCTTCGCCGTTCATATGGCCGAGAGAAAAAAAAAAAGAAAAAAGTACAGGAAAATTTTTATAACCGGAAGGAAAATTCATTCCGTTACATTTAAAAGGGGGCTCTAAAAAAGCATGTAATTCAATCCTATTTTAGCGGATTACCCTTTTTTTTTTTTTTTTGCGCATCATCCATTTCGCAAATCCAAATCGATAACAAAAAAATATAAAAATCAAAATCGGAGGAAGGGTAGGAGGAAAAAAAAAAAAAAAAATTTAGGTCTCTATATCTGTATAAGCTAAAATAAACTTTATTCCCTATAGGTTATGAACTCTCAATTATCTGGGTGGAGTTCATCCGGTTAGCCAATTTATACTCCAGGATTTTTTTTAATCACCATTATTATTTTTATTACAAATGCAATATCCGCTCCTATGGGACACGGAATTTTTTTTTTTATATCGTGCTGAATGTCTCTATACCATGAACTGATGATAAAAACAAAAAAAAAATTCCCCAGCCTTATCGAAAACGGTAAAAACAATTCCAAAACAAAAATGAAATACCAAAATCCATGGTAAAGCGTTGTCGAAGTAAAAATGTTGAGAAAAAAAATGTGAAAAGTTTATATAAGAAACGGTGAACCCAATCACGGAGGTAGAAAAAGGAAAAAAGAAGAACGCGCGGAGAGGGGAAAAGAAAACGAAAAGAAATATTTCGAAATAGCTTTTTCAAAAATTTTTAAAGTTACACAGTATCCGGAAAACATTTGGAAGTTTGAAGAAAAGAACCCCTGGGAGGAGGATGCTGGGAAACTCGACTTCGATAACAAAGACTACTTGTTTACAGTACTTGTCATTAAACACGTTTTCGTTTGTGCCAGGAATCGTCGCAACTTTTTTTTTTTTTCCATTAGAAGTCCTAAAAAAAAATAGTTAATGCTTTCTCATTCCGAATCAAAGCTTTTACCGAGAAGTGACATTTTCCTTTCCAAAACAGCATCTTTTACTCAAAAAAGAAAAATAACAAGTCTATTTCCGTAGTAAATGCACAATTTTTTTCATACATAAAATTATAACGGTTTTCGATTGGAGGAAAAATTTACGGAATTCGAAATTCGCATTTATTCAAACGAAGCTACTCTGGTATTTTTTCCGTTTCCTGCAAAAAATAAAGAAAAAAAAGACAAAGGGAAAGATTTCTTTTTTTTTTTTTTGTTAGGTTCCCTTTTGTAATGTTACAAACGCAAGAAAGAAACATGTTTCTCTACGAGAAAAAAAAAGAGGGGAAAAAAAAAAAAAAAAAAAAAACTTTTATGACACATTTTGATTTCAAGTAGCTTTTTTTCCCCTTAAAGTTGCTTTTTGGAAAATAAGATTTCGTTTCTCAGGGAAAAAAAGTGATTTTTTTTTCCCGGTAAATGTATTAACGTTTTGGGATTCCCGGCACTATAAGGGGGAAAAAAAAAACGCCAAACGCACTACACCTCAAGGCAGCATCCGAAAAGTCAAACGGCATTTTTAGGATGTTTTCCTTTTTTTTTTTTTAAAAAAAATGTTAAAAGCAAAATTAATAACTTTTACGGTCGAGCATCCGAGTTTTTTTTTATACGACGAGCAAAAGGAGAAGACTTCCCCCTGTTTTTCCCTTAACGATTTTCGCAAAAAGTATTTTCAAGACGTTGGAAAACCTCCAGAATTTGAGCGGAAAATAGCATTGTGTGGAAAAGAGAGGAAAAACTTTTGTTGTATGAATTTGATAATTCTGTTAATAATTTCTTTGAAAACCGTTGGGTTCTTTCCTTTTTTCTGTGCCTGCTCTCCTCCTCCCCCCTCTCTTTTTCCCCCCCAACCGTTCCCGTTCCCTATCCCTCCCCTCTTTTCTCCTTTTCCTTTGAGCTCTTTTAAATGTGCACAAAGGGATTAATAATAGACGGCAAGTAAAATCCTTTGAAAGGTTTCACGTATCTTAAAATCTTAAAAAATATGAATCTTTCCGCTCGACACTTAAAAAAAGTTTGATCCCGATTTTTATTTTTATAAAGGAAAAAAAAAAGAACAGTAGGTGTAATTTCTTTTCTTTGAAATAAAAAAAAAAAAAGGAAAAAAAAAAAGCTCGCGATAATTTTAAAATTCTAAAGAAATTTATTTACCGCAAAGTTGTTCGTAAACAAGTTTCCCAAAAGAAGAAAAGGAAGTTTAAAAAAAAAAAAAAAAAAAACTTGTAAATATTTATGGACTGTCACGGCTGCAAAAAGGATTATAACAGCAAATAAAATTAAGTGAAAATCCGTACTATACTTTTTTTTTTCCGTTACGTTCGGACATGGACGGAAAAATTTTTATTTCCGCTAAAAATATTTCGCTAACGGAAATTTGGGACAATGCAATTACGATGATATTCTAAATATTCCAGTTAATGTAAATGTAATTATGGATTTATGAATCATAAATTATAATTCTCTTCGAAAATTCTATTTTAATCCCCCCGCCCCCCCTGAAATTAATCATATTGAAAACCCAATTCTTAGAAAATCGTAAATCGTTTTACATTTAAAAAAATGATTTGTAAACCGGGGTGGAGAAAATCCCGTACAAACCGTTTCCTAAATATCGCGGATTCGCTTTTTATTACGTTAGGGGGAGGGAAAAAAACGTGGTAGGGAAACGCGGTGGAAAAAAAAACGCTGCTTTAGGAAGCAGGCCTACTTCGTTTAATGTCAGGGAAATAAAAACAGGAATGGAAGTGGAAGCGAAACTGAATTTTAAACTAAAAAGTTTGTAGATGTAACTCTGTTATATGGGATATCATATTTGCATAAGGATCTATTCTAAAGGGATGACAAAGTATCAGATCTTTCAGCGGCGATAACGCTCAAAACTTTTTTTTAATATTCATGTTTTCGAAAACAAAGAAACCAAAAAAGAAAGAAAAAAAAAAATCTTCAGCATGGTATTACGTAACGGATCACGATTCTTATGTATTTTAATGTTTTTTTTATGCAAAAGTTTAAAAGTGGCAAGTTCCATGCCATTATAAGTGACATCTGTTGGAAAAGTAAAAAAAAAAAAAGATTTAACTTTCTGACTTTAAAAATAAAAAAGTGAAAGGCAAGTAAAATATGATCAAAAACCCAGAATCTTATGGGATTTAAAAGAGGAAATCGTAACGAGTGAAAATATCAACTTGGAGTAAAAGCATGTGACAAAACGACGGAGGGTAAAATTCCCTGTCAACGGAATAGGCCTAATAGTAAATAACCTCTTTTTACACTTACAGAAATTACAAGAATATTTCAACTAACAACAGCAATGGCAGCATTAGGTTTCTCAAAAGTAACAACAGTAGAAACAATTACAAAAAAACGAAAAATAAAGTATAGGCGCAAGAGAGCTCAGAAGGAAACATAATTTGCAATAATTATGTTAACGTACCTTCTTCATTAACAATTTAAAAACTTAACTAATTTAAATTTTCAATTTATAAAAATCCCTGAATTGGGTAGTATTAATAAACAACCATTAACAACTTTTTTTTCGAAAGCACAAATACAAACATTAAAAATTAGTTCATTTTATTAATGCTACCCTTTTGGCTTAACGATTGCACTTACAATCCATTTTATGCTTTTTTTCCAATTTAAGCCTTTCCAATGTAGTCTAAACCTTTCCCATGAATGATGCAAAAGCAAACTTACCTAGAACAAAAAAAAAAGTCATTATTAATATAGGGTTGTTTCACATGATTAAATTAAATTTTTTAAACCGCCTAAAAAGTTATAGGAAAAAATAAAAATGCATTCTGAATTGTAATTTTTTTGTTTTAACTTGTCATTAGCTCAAAAAAAATAGAAAAAATCGGGCGAAAAATTGATGCATTTGAAACGATTTCGAAAAGCGGGACAAAAACAAACGACCTTCTTTTAATCAATTTTTTTTATCGTTCTGTTATTTGCCTTCAGCGCATAATAAGAAATACATAGTCGCTAATTCTGAAGGTGCAGAACGATAAAAACAATTAGTTCAAAAAATGCCATATCCCGCTTTTCGAAATCATTTCAAATGCATCAATTTTTGACCCAATTTTTTTTATTTTTTTTCAGCTAATGACAATTTGGAACTAAAAAATTCCGACGCAAAATGCTTCCGTATTTTTTTCTCGAATTTTTGAAGCGGTTTAAAACATTAGATTAAATTGTGTGAAACAACACTATTATCTTAAGATTAAATTACTTTAATAATTATTAGCCTAAGTAAGGGCAACTTTTCCGGATCGTTTCTAAATAAACCCGAATCCTCTACGACGGGACATTTACCGGTTTCGAAAAACCGAAATTTTCAAGCGACCGTTTCGTCGCTTCTTAAAAAGTAAATTTTGCTCTTTTTTTTTTTTTTTTTTTTTTTTTTAAACAGTGTAACTGCCTTTCATGCCCGACATAGGAATGCTAGTTTTGGCTGGAAAAAATCCGGAGCAGGATAGAAAGAAGGAAAAAAATTTTCGAGAAAAAATAATGGTATTTAATAAATCCCATGGAGGACTCGAACCCCCGTCTTTCCGTTTGGCCAAACGAGTCTTTATTTCGGAGAGATTAGCATCTCAGCATCTCAGCTCGTTAGTTTACAGGTTGAAACAGCCCGGGCGACAGGGAAGAAGGGGGTTCGAATCCTCCATGGGTACGAGTTGTTAATTTTTCTCGAAAATTTCTTTCCATCTTTCTACCCTGCTCCGGATTTTTTCCCGGCAAAACTAGTTAATTGATTGTTTATTTATTTTATTGAGGCTCGTTTTTTGTATTTCTGCATTGGTGGAATATATCGAGGGATTGCTAGCTTCTTTTCTTTGAATCTATCTTTTTTTTTTTAATGGATTTATCCTTTCTTTCGAAACTGCCCAGGTACCGCAACCCCGCCCAAGGATCCGTTGAAACTCGAAAAAATAGATCAAATGCATCCATTTTTTCGAGTTTCGACGGATCCTTGGACGGAGTTGCTGCAACAATAAAAAGAAAATTTAAAAAAGAAATTTTAAAATATTCATTTTAATAAAGTTGAAAATCGGTTAACTTATGTTGGATTTTCCGGTAAAGCTTTGAATTGCTGCAAATATTCTTTCCTTTACTTCAACGCTAGTTCGACGTCGATCCCTAGAAAAAATAATTGGTGTTAATTTAAAAAAAAATTACAAGTTGATTAATTTGGAAAAATTAAAAATTACAAGTGCATTAAAAAAAATTGATGGAGGAAATAAATGTTTTAAAAACTTTAGGTAAATCACCCAAAGCATGAACAGTCAACAAATCCTGAACAGGTCATAAGCTAAACATGCATGCCCATAAAAGGAAATCGTGTTTAGCATATGGACTCTTCAGGTTTTGGTGACTGTTCAGGCTTTGGGTATTTTGCCATTGTTTGAATTCTTTGTAAGGGCGAAATTTCACTCCAAACATGTTCGGCGAATATTTTGGGCGAACATTTTCACATAACATGCCTTAAAAACCCGCCAATGCTTACGTAGATCTTTTCCAAAAGTGTCGGGGAAAGTTTGATGAAAATGTTGTCCACCATGTTCGCCCCGAACATGTTTGGCGCGAAATTACGCCCTATGATGATATCTCATTGTTTCTTTAAAACCAGATCAAAAATCTCAGTCTTTCGTATTTTTTTCTCTAAATTATTTTTGAAAACAGGAGAAATCTCAGAGTTTCGGATTCGATCTGAAATTTCTAAGTAAGATGCCCTTAAAGGAACCGACATATATATCTTTGAGATGTATTGCGGCTTCTGTTGGAAGTATGAATCCTTTGGGATCGGAGCAGTAAACTTCGAATAACCTTTGTTCTCAAGTTACGATTGATACTCTATCCCATTCTCTTCATTAATATAGCTCCGGGTCTTTATCCTTTTGTTTCGTTCGGAGTCATTCTGAACTCTCAGCTTGAACATATATTATAACGGGGGGGGGGGGGGGGGGCAAGATGCAAGCGATCAATCAGATTTGACAACCGGGTTATGTTTCAGTAAAAACTCCTCGACACTATGCAATTTTAACTTTATTCCGTTCCCCTCAATTTCGAGGTTTAAAAGTCTAAGGAAAAAAAAAAATTATATTGATCGATCAGTTTCAAGCAGTAGACAACCTATTTATTTTAAATTAGAGGGGTTGTTTTCTTGTCTTTCGTTTATTTCACTGTTTTCTGGTGGAAAAAAAAAAGGTTGGAAAAAAAAAAAATTATTTGCGTTGAACGCTTGGCTCGAAATTGTAACGGCGGCCGTTCGAATTTGTCGTTGCTTATTTTGGATGAGGAAAACTTTTAAAAAGGCGAACTTACCTCAGATTCAAAAGCCGACAGCTTTTACTTGGGGGCTGAATTCCCCCTGGATTTTTTTCCACTTCTTTGTTTTGTTTTATTCTTCGATTCTAGAAAAGTGTCGAAGAGACGGACATTGTGAATTTTTTTTCGTAGATGCATGCTGTGATTTACTTTGAACTTTTTATGTTGGTGAATACAGCACACTGGCGGTGGTGGAACTAGGGGTTTTTTGAAAAAGTCCCTATTTTTAACATGAGTCCCTAAAAGTCCCTACTTTAAAAAAAAGTACCTAGTCCCTGTTCTTCTATTTTTTAATTTTTATGCTTGGATTATTTTATTAAATCAGAAAATGATGCTAAAATTCCAGAAAATAGTCCATCTTTTCTCAAAATTTGTAAAATTTTTCTCTCGGCCTTCGGCCTTGCTTATCTTGGGTAACACTTTTCCCTACTTTTTCGGCATTTTCATCGATTCGGGTTTATATAAAAACGATCCGGAAAAGTTGCCCTTACTTAGGCTTATTATTTTATGTAAATAGACGGTAAAATCCTTTAAAGAGAAATGATTAAATAACTAGACGTCCATTTTTCATTAACGTGTCGCACATTTTATTATTTACATTTTCTAATTACACGTTAAAAAAGGTGGCGCTGAAAACGCCAGTTTCAAATATTCCAACAAGGCTAATAATTATTAAAGTAATTTAATCTTAAGATAATATTAATAATGACTTTTTTTTTTGTTCTAGGTAAGTTTGTTTTTGCATCATTCGCGTTCATCTCCTGGTGACCGGAGGAATCCGCAGCTATGTATGGTTCGGGCGATCTGCTTGAATAGGCAAATCCAAGTTTACACCGGAAGATCTGTCGCGCGTTGCGCCGATCCCATCCGATTGGGAATTTGCTTGCCCGGTTTTACCATTCTGCGGAGCCAGCCATACGTTTTTATGCGTGTGCCGAACATGCTGCGAGAGGCCTCTCTGGGTTGTGAACACTGCTGGGCAGTGCTCGCATGAGACCTTGGACATATCTGGTTCGCGGGGAACGGCGGGTAACCCACATTTCTTCCGCCTAAGGTGGTCAGTACCTTTCCGGTAGTCACGAAAGGTCTCCTGGCAAGAACACTTGTAGATAGCCTTACCGTGTTCTCTCTGTAATGTACAGAGGTACAGAGGTTCTCTCTGTGATGTCAGGAGTTTTATACGGCCGCTTACAGATATAGCAATTCCCACCACCGACCATCGGAATGGGATTTTTTTAAATGTTTTTTAAAAAGGTCCTTAATTTTTATGTTTTTGACCCCTAAAGTCCCTAAATTTCAGACCAGAAACCGGTTAGAGGCCTGTGGCTGTTAAAAATTAAAAATATTTATTTTAGATTCTCTTTTTTTTAAAGTAATTAGAGCGAGAGAGAAAAAATTGGAAGCTTGGAAGAATCTTGTTACTTCTTTTTTTTTTTTCCTTCAATAACGGAATAGATTCCAAACAAATATGAATTATCCAGCGTTACGAACTCACGAACTCTTTTTCTTTTGTAGTAGAATGTGTATTCCGGTTTTATGCTTCGGCGACGTTCCTCTGAGGCGCCATTCCAAATGGACCGAAATCTACAGCTTTTTTTTTTTTTTTCCTCCTCTATTCCTTCCAAATTTCTTTTGTAAAGCTCCCAAGACTTTTTAAAGAGGAAACGGAATGCAATATCAGTGATACGTTCCTTTTCATCGCTTTATAAAACTTTATCGTGCTATTCAGATCCTGAAAACGAGGATATTATTCCTTTTTTTTTTCTCTCCTTTCCTATTCGCATTCCTGTTATTCTCCATTCTCATTTTTAGATCACCTAGAAAGCAATCAATCAATTCTGAGATAATTGATTAAAAAAAAATATATATCCCCCGTTCAGAATTGTAAATATAAGCCCCGATCGATATGCACATGAACGATTCAGCACACACGAAGATGATTCTGTACGGAAAAAAGGGTCGTAAATTTTTTTGAAAAAAAATTTACCTCCCCTCTCCGTTCGGAAAAACCTGCTGACCCGATACTAAAAGATAGCGATTCGAAATTTTTGTTCGAGTAACCGCGTATTTATCTGTATATATTTATTATTATTATTTTTTTTTTCCTCTCATATAACTGTGCACCAGAGATGATGATGATAATAATAATAATTCATCCAGTTCTCATCTCACATCGTTCTCGTCGAAAACGTTCCAACGGCATTAAATTTTCAATTTCCTACATCTCTTCATGATTAAGTGGAGGTCACAGTTCTCCCTTATTGACGTATTCCCATCAACGACACCCATAATTTAAATCGTAACTTATTTATTCTCAAATTTTTATTTTACGCGCTGCCTGCATGATATAGGTTAAGGTTTAATTCCGTGTGACGTGTATTGTATTCTCCCAAAAAAAAAAAAAAAAAAAAAAAAAAAAAAAAAGTTTTCGGGTGAAAAAATTCCCGAGTAATGAAATTTCTGGCGAACCCACATGAACCCATTTTATAACGTAACGACGGTTTTTTTCCCCCGCTGGTTTTTTGAGCTCCTACCTTTTTTTTTTTTGAAGTTGAAATCAAAGATCGTCTAATAAAGCAAATATAAAATATTATATCGCTGTATCGACAGTTTTCATCGAATCAGAGCAGACTTTGGTGACAGTTTTTTTATTATCTAATAAAATAATGTTTCTCTGAAGTGTTTCAAAAAAAAAAAAAAAAAAAAAAAAATTTTTTTTTTAATATTTGAATTTTTTCCCTTCTTTTAAATTTAATTATTGGAAAAGTTTTTTTTTTTTTTTTTTTCATTTTATTGAATTTACAGTTTCTTCGCTTTAACTTTTTATACTGCCAATGAAATGTTCTTATGAGTCGGGACTGGTGGACGGAAGGGGGGAAAAAAATGGCAAGATGTCCACCATTGTTTGTTTGACCCAGTTCTTTTCCTTTTTTTCTTTTTGCTCTTCTTTGTTTCCTCTTTCTCGATAGAATGTCCATTCCTCCTATTGTTCAGGGGAATACACTATATTTTCTGTATTTTGCGGTAATTCAGTAAAAATCGAAGGAAAGTTGTAAAATATGACCGTATTATGGACTAACATAAATTTATTTTGTTGAATGAAAAGGGGGAAAAAAGAAGGAAGTCGTTTTCTCAAATTTTAAATTATACTTTTTATTTTTTTCTCTTGGTTTTTAGTTTTCAGTTTTCAGTTTTCATAATCTTGGATTATTTTAAATGTCGCATTCGAAAGGAAAATTATTGTTGTTATAAAAAAAAGTTTTCGGACGTCTGGAGATTAGTTTAGCAAGTCGTTTTTCTTTTTTAAACTGGATTACAGGTGCAAAACTTGGCTAAAATCCGGTTTTCTTCGAAACTAAAAAAATCACGTGGGATTTTTTAGTTCAGAGGAAAAAGAGTTTATGCAAAATAGGGTTCCCTTATTTTTTGAATTTTCGAAATTTAAATTGTATGCCCTCTAAATTGGTGCTCTATGGTGCACTGATGAACCCTATTTTTTTTCCAGATTTTTTTGGGCACCGTAAATCAAGTATTAAGAATGGTTTTATAAGATGGCGCCCGGGGGGGGAAAAAAAATCCCTCGCTCAACGTACTGTATTTAAACGAAACGGTTTTAAAAGGAAATTGATTGAGACAGAGTTCATTAATAGCTTTAAGCTGAGGAGTAAATGATAGGACTGAGTTAATTGCTTCTGCTTTATCTTTAGAGAGCAAATTTCGTCTGGAAGAAACGAGTTTTTGTTTTAAACAGAAGCTATGAATCAGGAGCACTGATCAACATGTTTGAAAAGCAGTAAAGTCATGATATGCTAAGTTTACATGGGGGTTGTCCCCCTTGATCTTAGGGTACACCATTTCTTTATAATCTCAATTTTACCTTTTTTAAAGATGTGTAAGTTTTTTAAATATGTTTTTATATGCTTGGATCAAACCCCTAAACCCCTTTGGGTGAAGGTAAAGCACTTGGGTTTTTTTCATGGCGATTTTATGTATAATTTTTATATACAAAATTGCCATGAAAAAAACTTAAGTGCTTTACCTTTCAGACAATTTTTTTTTTTTTTTTTTGCCGATTTAGGTTTAGAAAGGTCCAAACCTTAATAAATTCAAAAAACGCTGGACCTTAATTTTTGGACCTATGAGAGTGAACTCAATACTTCGGCGTTCTTAAAACAGAAAAAAAAAATATCACTTATTAGTTGCAAACAGAAAACGCATCCGAAAAGTTTTGATTCATCAAATCATTTTATCCTGGACATCTGTTTGTTTGTTTCTATGTTCCATAAAATTCGCATTAATCATTCTCATTTCAAAATCTAACGCTGAAGTCCCGGTAAAAAAAATAAAAAAAAAAAAAAAAAAGTCCGATATTCCCATAGAGTTTAACTTTTTTCCCCCCCTTCTCTTTGGGTTTTAAACCGTGGAACCCATCTTTCTCTCCATACCGAACCGCGATGCGGGTACGATTGGCTTTTAAACAAGGTCAGGCCGTCGCGACAGAAATTAAAACACGTTAAATGACGTCACTAACTGGGTTTGGGCGTGTTCGTTATTTTCGGATGAAATTTTTTTTTTACGTCACGATTCTTCCGTCAAACACTCCGGGTCCTGTTGATGATGAAATAACTGCGTTAGAGAGGAAAAAAAGCGTCAGATTTTTAAATTAAACACTGCATTCAATTATGAATTTTTATTTCCACAAGGCGTTGGGCATGCATGAATATTCAAAAATGCAATGTTTCGATAACGATTATTATTACTACTATCCTTTTGAATTGCACAGTATTTAATATTCATTTTTTTTTTCTCGTCCTCCTCTATTGCGAAATAATTTTTTCTGCACGGCGAAGTGAAAGCGATGCATTAGCGAATTCATCAACGCATATTTTAAAGACATTAAAGGGAAAGCGCAATTTTCCTTTAATCCCTGCACGGGAGAAATTTGTTTTTCTGGATCATTTTTAAAATTTATTTCTTTGCCTATGTCGTTATTAGTTTCCAAAGCCATTTCGTAATTTTCCGTTTTATCCGTAATTTGTTTTTTTAATGCCTGATATGCGGGCATCAATTGGAGGTTGTTGACGATCTCCATTCCATGCGTAGCATGGGATGAGCTGCTGATTTTCCCGTTGAAATTTTCGAAAGGGTGTAGGTCAGGGCTTGCTTATCGTAAAGCCGATCCAGATATTCTACCAAAAATTGTTACAGGCGCTGAGCTACATCGAGATCTTTCAGAGAAATCTTTCTTTGTAATAGTAAATAAATAGCTGTAGTAGAATGCAAAACAGTGTTGCATTAGCTTAGGATTGTAACGATTCAAATTTTTAGTCCTTTCTCTTTTACACTTTTCGACACGACAAATTAACACGGGATTCTTCTTTTATCCTTTTACTCTACTCCATGTTTCTTAAAAAAAAAATAAAAGACAATATCGATTTAAAAAAAAAAAACAAAATCCACGACCGTTCTCGACCGAATTTTACAAGAGTTTTCGGCGTCGACTCGTCTTCTGATTATGCGAAGGGTTGGTCACGTGATCATGGGGAGCCAATTAGAAATCGCGACTTGCAAAATTTTAGAGGGCGGGGAGGGGTTTGGACAAAGCTCGGGGAAACTCGACGGATTTCGGAGGTTTCCGCGCCTTTCCCAGGCTTGGGTACATGTGTCCTTAAGATTTTGGGGAATTTTCAAGTTCGGACAAGTTTTGCAGATAAGAACTTGAAAAATAAGCAAGACAAAGATGCCGACCGACATTTCTAAGAAAATAAATTTTGAAACGCATTTTTACTAGGGTGACGTGGGAACGTGATGGAAAAAGGGTTTATCTGATTAAATAATAAAAAAAAAATAATTAAAAATTTTGGAAAAGAGAGAAAAGGAAAAAAAATGGGCAAATTTCCGGGACTTAAAAAAAAAATTTGGGGCTCAAAAATTTGAATCGTTACAGGATCTTTTTAAATATTGGGACAGAGTAATATACGATCCACTCGTACACTTCGTTGGCTTTATAATTTTGAAATTCCGCTACGGACCTTGGCACTCGAGGAAAATGATTTGGAGGCTTTGTTTTAAAGAGCATTTGGTCAATTCGCTTGATAGTATCTTTTTATTCTTCCTTGGACCTTTCTTTTCAAACAATCCGCCGCCTGTTGTTCCGTTGTGCGCCAGTGTTACTTCCATAGATCTCGGTTGGTAGAGAAAGATGATCCAAAGGACGTAACATTGGCGCCCAACGGAACAGCAGGCGGCGGATTTGCAAAACCTGTGTGTGAGTTTATGACTCCAGGTGAATAAGCTCCAGTTACTAGTTGAGTATCCGCACGGAAATTTAAGAAAAATTGCTTTTTCAAGTTCATCGGTCTTTCCGACTTCACACACCAAAGAAAAAAAAAATAAAAGTGTCATACCTCCAATTCACATTCTCTCAGCGCGTGCATCTTATTTGTTTTTTTGCTAAGGTAAAAGTAGGGAAGTGTGACCGTCTGAAAAGTATGACATTACCATATAAACCTGTGTGTAGGAAATCCGTTTTTGTGCGAATAGATTAGTGCATATATTCCGACGAAAACGAATTTTCAACATGAGTATTTATATGGTTTAAAATGTACAAGTCACACTTTTCAGACGGTCACACTTCCCTACCTTTACCTTATCTTTTGCTGATCGCTTCATATCCCACAACGGATTTTCGCTGTCCGAGAAGTACGGAATGCGTATGCTCAGGAAGGGCAAAAGTACTCCTATCCACTAAAGGAAATTGGAACACATTGTGCTTGTGCATTTTATTTTATTTATTTTATTTTATTTTATTTTATATTAATGCCACAACGGGACAAGCCCTTAAACGTGGCTTGAATAGTCCGTACATTCAGAATAGAAAACAAAACAAGAAATAACAAAAAATTAAAAAATTGTCCCCCCTGCACAACTCTGCAACTTTTTACAAAAATCATTTTCAAGATCAGGATTTAATGAATACCGCAAGGAATGGCCGCTTTGCTTTGATTCATTTGTGATCGGTGTCGTACACAGTAAAAAATTTTATGTAAAAATTAACATAATTATGTTAAAATCGGTCTACATAATTTTTATGTTGTTTTTTGTTTATGTTTACCTTTTGGAAAAAACAACATTTAAACAATTTGTGTAGACCGATTTTAACATAATTACATAATATTTTTTACTGTGTAGGAAAAAAAAAAACAATCCTTTTTTTCTGCTTTTCCTTTAAAATTTAATGCCCTCAGCAACATTTCTACATAATGAAATGAACACAAGGAGATGTAGGTCAAAATTTACAATCGCATGTAATTGAACCGAAACATGTGCATACTTAACGAAGTAAACAGAAAACGATGACGTCATTTAAGAACAAACAAAACGACGAACGGGGTTCACATCTCGATTACCAACCCCGCTTTGATATACGTGCAAATCGAAACATTGATGATACACGATTTTCATTAACGCGGGAAAAAAAAAAAAAAAAACGCCAAAGTTTCGGTTTTTCCCCTCTCCTACTCCTAATCCTGCTCTGCAAGAAGTAATTATATCTTCAATACCGGTTAAAAAAAAAAAATCCAATCTTTTCGATTTCCGCTTGCGGTTTCCTCGGTTGAACGGATTTTGATTCGGAAAAAAAAAATCTACGCAGCAATTTCTCGTACGAAATGATAGAATTTCGCTGGAAACTAAATCAAAGATAACAGCGATAAATTCTAGCCATCTCTGGTATCTATGCAAATACAGTCGGTCGTGTATGTTCTCCTGTTTGAACGGAATTGATTGTAGATTTTCAAAATCAAAGCTCATATTTTGGAATAAAATTTTCAAAAAATAATTTCAGAAATTTGAGGCAAACAGTAAAAAATTTTATGTAAAATCAGGGATGCGATGCCGATGCCGAAGCCGAAGCCACCCGCCATGGGTCGCAAATAATTTCGATCCCTTTTTTTAAAAAAATAACCGATGCCGAAGCCGATTAGTGGAAAAAAATAGTGGAAGATGCCTTTTTCTTCCTTCCAATTCGGAATTCGAGGAAATACTAAAGCGAAAGATCTGTTTCTTAATTTTAAATTTTTAACTTTTTCAATTTTTTTATTTGTTATTTTAAATATAAAATTTTTTATTGCTGCCAACCATTTTTTTTTCTTTGGTGAAATACTTGATGCCGATGCCGAGTCCGATTCCGGAATTTTTATTTTTTTTTAACGATTCCGAAGCCGATGCCAATTCTGGAAAATTTTTTTTACCAATTCTGATGCCGGCAGCGATGCCGATGCCAGTAAAATGCCACCGGCCTCCCATCTCTGGTAAAAATTAACGTAATTATGTTAAAATCGATCTACATAATTTTGATATTGTTTTTTGTTTATGTTTACCTTTTGGAATCAACAACAGAAAAAAAATTATGTAGACCGTTTTTAACATATTCACATATTCACATAATATTTTTTACTGTGCAGGGGCCCGAATCCGGTGCCGGTGCCGGTGCCGGTACCGTCCGCTGCCGGCTGAATGTCGAGTCGATGCCGATGCCAATACTGATGCCGATTCCATATTATTTATTTAATTCCTGATTCCGATTCCGGCACCGACACCCGATGCCGATGCCGACGCCACGGAGCATCGATCATATCCGATGCCGCCTCTAATTCCAAATTTTTGAAGGGAAAAAAAATCATAGAGTCATTCTGGAAGCAGTGGTCCGATTCCGATGCCGATGCCGATGCCGATGCCGATGCCAGCCGCGGCCGGCTAAGTATCTCGGGTTGATGCCGATACGGATGCCAGCACTAACAATTTCGCAGTGCCGATGCCGGTGCCGATTTCGGATATTAAAAAAAATCATCGACAAAAATTTTCAAGCTTCGGACCCCTGACTTGAGGACGAAATCCAAATCTGCACCTCAGAGCCAAAAAGTTAAAGTATGCAAATTAAGGTTGACCGCTAAAAATTGTTCACTTATAACAAACGGCCATCTCTAATTTGCGTATTTAACTTTTTAGGTCTGAGCTACAGGAATAAGAAAATTTTTTGCCCCCTTCCCAACAAATTCGTTTTAATCGAATCTTTTAACGACATATAACCCTCAAGTATTCGTCTGTTTCTTAAAAATAAAAATAAAAAAGCGGGGAAAAAGGGAAATTAATTTCAACTCTGCTTTTTCCTTTGACATTCCAGAGAAGCATAAGATATTTTGCTGGGTGCGTCTTAAAATTTATTATGCCTAACCGATTTTTGTCTGCTTTTCGCCGCGAGCGGTATTTCAAGTTTATTTATTAGAAATTTCCTGCGGTAAAACATTTCATTGCAAGATGTGCAGGCTTAAAGTAAATAAATCATGAGACGTGACTCTTTTAGTGCTCTTTCCCGTAGCGGGGAAAACCTACCTAGTGAAAATATAAGTCTATAAAACAGCCATCTCCCGTGTGCCTAACCCGAATTCTTAACGGGTTACAGCTCCTTATGATGTGCACTCCGCGTGTGGTGTAGGATGCTTGGAAAACATCGCCTTCATCTTAATTTCTAAGAGTTTTGTTTTCCTTAAAAAAAAAAAAAAAAAAAAAAAAAGATCGTTATTCTTTGAAAATAACTGGGGGATCTTCCATTAATTTTTTTTTTTTCGTTCGAACCCCTGAGGATTATGAGATGTCGGTCTTTCAAGGTAAAAAAAAAAACTACAAGCTCTTTTCTTTTTTTTTTTTTTTTTTTTTTATTATTTTTTTGTCAGACCGAATTATGGGTTTGTTTGAAAAAGCTTTTGTACGTAGGAAATAACGAATCCTACACATAACAACCCCTGAAGGTCTTACTAACTAAATTTCCCTGAAAAGCTGGGAAAAAAATATGAAAGCCGGAAGGTCTCTAAATGATTATAAGTAATAGGAGTCTATTGTCCTGTTGTATAAGGATATATACAAAAAAAAAAAAAAAAAAAAAAAAAAAAGGATCGATTATATAAATTTATTATTATAAAAATAATAAAAAAAAAAGAAGCGGGCTTTTGTTTTTCATCCTGTCTTTTGTCGGTTTTACAATATTCTACAAGAGCCCTTATCTCACGGCAATAAAAATCACTACCTCGGAAAATAGATTTCCCAGGTTTAAGGGTTTTCAATTTCCCCCTTAAAATCCCCTCATTTATTTAACTGCATAAAAATGATAATGCTGTTTCCTTTTGCAATCGCTTCAAAAGTGACCGTTGCGCCTGCTTTCGTAATAGCTTTTTTTTTTCTTCTTCGTTATCCTGGTTTACGACTTCCCATTTCCGGTCGTTTAACGCGTAAAAAAAGAAGAAAAATTTAATTTGATTTTTTTTATTCATGTCGGAAATTTATGTCTCGAAGAAAGAGGAGAACGAAAAAAAAAAAAAAAATGAAAGATACTTTGAATCTGAAATTTTTTAAAGAGGATTTTCGAGTCTAAAATGATGACATGAGAATATACTGGAGGAGGAGTAGTTGCGTATATAGGTGATGCTTTTGTTCTCTTGTCATAAATTGACTGCTAAATGCTTTTCCGATGCTTAAAAGCCAGAAGGAGATAATGGATTGGATTGGATTGGATCGGATTTATTTGCATAAGCGAATTTAATTTTGCATACATCTTCCCGGAACTCATTGACTTGTGCAATGATTTTCCATTTGGGAGCTAATCATACTTGTGTGATTTGCGGGATCTGTTTGTAGCCGCACAAATTTCCTCTTGTGATATGTATTTTACCAGGGTTTCGAAACCTCATTATTATTTGCCCTAATCAATAGCATGGTTTCTTATTTTTGCGAAGTTTAAATTTTCGAAGGGGCCGCCCACTTATTTTTTTTAATTCGTATGAGATAAGTTGACATGAATTTTTTTCAATTTTTTACTCGACGGTCTCATCGAGCTTTCGGTTTGGAAAAATTCCATAAGAACAAAAAAGTTAATAATTTTTTTTGTAAAAAAAAAAAAAAAAAAATTAAAAAAATCTTGTTTTGTATTGGAAATTTTACGCAGAATTTAGAGTCAGGTCAAATCCCCGAAAATCAAATCCCTAAAAAATTCTTTTAGGGATTTGATTTTCGCGATTTTGAATTTTGCATTTTAAATATAAATTTAATTTTTAAATAATTAAAAAAAAATTTTTTTTTTTTTTTTTTTTTTTTCAAAACTCAGAAATTTTTTGGGGATTTGATTTTTGGGTTTGTAATAAATCATTTTAATTTTAATGTCATAAGATTGGAGAATGAAATTTTACAAATTTTTCTTAAATACTCGGTTTTCTGAAGCTCACAGCGGGTTCAAATTCCCGAAAAATGTCAGCGTTTTGAATCCAAAAAAAAAAAAAAAAAAATTTATTTATTAAAAAATTAAATTAATATTTGAAATGCGAAAATCAAATCCCCGGAAAATTATTTTGGGGATTTGACCAGACTCTGAAATTAGTTTTTTTGTATCTGGTCTGGTTTTTGAACAAGAGACCAAAATAAGACGAAAAAATCGAGAAAAGTGACAAAACGCACTAAGCACACAATTTTCATTTACTTTGGCTCTATCGGACCAGATACAAAAAACCGTGTTCTGATTTGAAATCTACGCAAAATTTTCGATAAAATACACAGGTATTTTTACAAAAAAAAAAAAAAAAACAGTCAGGGGATATGAGGCACATCTCCAAGTAGGACTATGTCCAGAATTTTTGGTTCAAATGAATCATCAAATGTTCGTTTCAAAAATTGTTTTGAAAAAAAAAAATTGTTTTTCCAATAAAATTTTTAATAGATTTTCCCAATAATCAAAAATCATCGACATTTTCGTTTCAAAAAATGTTGATGATCCCCCCTAAAAAAACTCCCTAAAAAAACCCTAAAAAAAACTCCTCCAAGCCTTAATATTAGTCCACGTGGCCCCCTTTTTCAATAAAATTTTATCAAAGATCATCAAAATCTAAAAAATTTCTTAAAATTTTCCTTTTTAAATTAGTTAACAAATTTACAATTTTGTAAAATAATTTTATTATAAATTTCATTGAAAAATTTTGTCTAAAAATTTTCAAATATTCGTTTTTTTTTTAAATGTTCGGTGCCCAAAACACCAACTGGACAACCAGTCACGACAAAACCATCATGGTGCACCCTAAGACTTAGTCCTGCGTCAAAAAAAGTGATCCAATTTTTTGGTTCTTAAACGATTTTTCCAAGCTACAGGCTCGATAAGGCACGCTTTTCCGTCGAATAAAAAATTGAAAAAATTCAAAGAAACGTATCTCATACAATTAAAAAAAGTTAAGGGGTGGCACCTGCGAAAATCCAAACTTGGCAAATTAAGAACCATCTTCCTAAACAGCTAAATAAGCTGAAAAAAAAATATATAATTGGAAGGAAGAAATATTTTCCCGAGTTTTCAGCCTTGAGAAAGGGAATAAAAAAGAAAAATTCAAGTCCAGTTAGCGAAATAAAATTTGAGCTGATTCGAAAGCGTCAGAAGAAAAAAGCGGTGTCAGCGAACTGTATCCGATAATTGCCACCCATTAATGATAGCGTTCGAAATAGTTCCACACCGAATTCTATAAATTAGTGCTGAATGCTTTTTTATTTTCTTTTTCCCGGAATCCCCCCCCCCCCTTTTTTTTTATACTAGAAAACGAATGTTTTTCTACTCGAGGAAAAAAAGTTTTCTTTTTTCCTTTCTAAAATTCTTAGTCGCAACGGTCCTAGTAATCACAATGTCCTCCAGACGAAAATCAAGCAGTGCGATTTTGGAAAATGGTTACTGACATTTTGGCAGAGCTTTAAAAATTTTGCGGCTTGCAGCCTCCTTGTTGTTGGACAAACTGTAAGCCGTCATCAGCTCACTGAGCCGATTGAGGTGTGTCAATAAAACGAAACCTTTTTTCTGAAGTAATGAATAAAATAATTATACTTTTTAAAAAAAAAATGTCGACTTCAAAAAAATACGTATTCGAAAAATTACTTAATCCAAAAAATTTACATCAGGA